>APFE030327717.1:0-12194 GCA_000404065.3 Pinus taeda | reverse complement strand
AGACTTGGTTGTTAGCTTTGTAAAGGTCGCCATCCTTTCTCTGGCATGTCTGTTCACCTGGTCACCCACTTTTCTTGGGGGAAAGCTCATCCTTTCACTATTCATGGAGCCTCTTTCTCCTATATAAGCCTCAACCATTGCCATGAGCAGGTAGTTTTTGAACATATAGACTTTGACATAGAGGAATTCATAGTGCATTAGTGCTGCTCTTTTTAGGCATTTGGTGTGTTCTGTGTGAGGATTGCTTTAGAGCTTAAGGAAGGTTATGAGTTTGTTGCCTTCTGTGAGAGAGAGACCTCTTTGACTTGGGAGATCTACCTTCAAAGGTGAATGCTGATGAGACATGCTGGCTGGACCCTCTAGAGAAGGACTCAGCGTCAGAATTTTGGTTGTACCTTACTCTATTTCTAATTAATAAAAGATAGATGACTACTATTATGGTTCCATTCTCATTTGTCTTATGAATGATTAATGTGAATTACATCCTTTCTGACTGATGTATAGTTGTTTTTAGTAGATTTTACGCTTGTGTTTGTCTTCTCTTTGCTTGTGCAGGTGTCCACCCACGAGGATAGTGGAGGATTGTGATTGGCTGGAGCGAAGGAGCGAGAGGACCATCTCTTCATCAAACATAGCGCTGGAATCCAAGTAGGTGTTCTTTACCCACTTGTTAATTGCAACTAGGAACTTGTAGAGTAGCATTGATTGATTGTTGCTAGACCCCTTTTGGGCTAGTAGGGATCATCTCTATCCGTAGAGGGGATTTACCTCTCCAACACTCATATTGAACAAATGTTCTCTTATGTTTCCAATTGACCCACTTCTCCTAAGTTATCTGCCTCATCGTGAGAATTGGCTTAATATACGTGATGAACAACGGTCGTAAATAGTCCAGCCGCGCTTCTAGCGCGGAAGTACATATGTTTCCTGCGATGGTCCAATTTCATGCTCCGCCGCGAGGCTACTTGCTATCTCTAGCAACGATCTAACTGGCCACATTACCTACTGGTGATGTTAGCGCTAAAGCTTAGTTGTAAACTCGTGATGATCCAAATTGGGCGAATTTGTTCCAACAGTCGGCCTTCTAGATGTCTCCAGACCTGGTTGTTGGCATAGTTTCTATCGTCCTCCTTCTCTGGTATGGCAGTTCCATCATTTGTGCTACCTTCCTTGGGGATAAGCTCTCTCTTCCACCTTTCATGGAGACTCCTTCTCCTATTTAAACACTCACCTTTGCTATGATCAACTAGTTGGTAAATTCTTAGTTTGAGCAGTGTTGTTAGTGCTTTTGAGTTTGATAGATAGCTTGTGTGGGTGTGATAAGTGTGAGATTGTTGATAGCTTGTGGAAGGTTGTGAAGTGCACTTTAAATTTGTGTAAGAGCTTGTGAGTGAGAGAGAGACTTTTATGTTGGGAGATCCATCTTCAAAGAGTGAATGCTTGAAGAGCATGTTGGCTAGATTCCTCTGAGAAGGCTTGCGACATCAAGACCTTGGTTGTAAGCTTGCTCCTATTTCATTATTAATACAATCAATGATGTTTTCCTATGTCTTGTATGTAATTTACTTGATAGCTCATGACTTCTTGACTTTGTGAGTAAATAAATCATTGTTGTTTTCCGTTTATGTGCTTTGTTGTATTTCCTTTGCATTGTTTCAGGTTTATCATTCATTGAGGAGAAGGAAGCGAAAGTTGGAACAGCGCAACGGAACTCCATCGACCATCAGTTGAGGTAGGCCTACAACTATGACTATTTAAGGAAATATATTTTTGATCTGTCCTTGCTGTGACTAGACCCACTCTAGGGCTAGACGGGTTGCCTCTGTCTACAGAGGGAACACTTTCTTGCATCACAAGTTGGCGACTCCACTAAGGATCGAACCTAGAATCTCTGGTCACCGTTTGTGTGGCTTCTTCAACCCCTATTGTCAGTGCCACCACTGCTTCTTCAGTGGTCACTATTATTGTCAGGCCTGCTGCTGATCCTACCAATAGTGGCCCGACAGTGGGAGTTATTAATCCCACACTAAGTGCCCCACCTTCTTCTGGTTCCATTCCAGTAGGGGGGCATATGATCAATATGTGCAAGCTCTTCAGAATCCGGATCCCCAAAATTTGTTTCATTATTATGATTCTCGTGGAGCTCATATCTATTACCCCAAACCTATGCCATCTCAACCCGTTGTTGAGGTCACAGTTCGGTTGTCCGTTGCTTGGGGTACCACCACTTATCATGGTGGCCAAGCACCTCCCGCAAATGTTCAAGGGCCACCCTATCAAGGTCAGCCGTCTTATGGACAACCTTATCCAGCGCAACCTAGAGGCCCACAAGGACAACCCTTCCAGGGACAACCTTCAACTTTTGGTGGTTCCTCCTTCACTTATTTCAGGCAACCTTCTGGAAATCCTGGACAACCTTACATTCAACAAGGTCAACCCAATATCTAGCAAGGCTACTCTTCTAGGCAAGTCGATCAGCCTTACGTTTAGCTAGGCCAACCCACTGTCCAGCCTAATCAACTGTTTGGACAAATTGGTCAGCCTCAAAATCAACCAGGCTAACCCACTATCCAGTCTGCTCATCCATCTGGCCAATCAGGACAACCCTCGGTTGTGCAAGGAAAACCCAATACCCAGCAGGCTCAACCTTCTATGTAAATGGGTCAACCTCAATCTCAACAGGGTCAATCTTCTAGCCAGATGGCTCAGCCTCAGTTCTCCCAAGGGCAAGCCCAATTTGCCCCATATCAAAATTATCAACAACTGCAGGTAAATCCTTATCAGAATTTCCAACAACCATATGTTACTCCTGCAAGACAAGTTGGTAATCAGTGGAGTGCTGGGGGGCAAATCTAGGGTCAACTGTCCAGTCACAGCTATAACCCTTATGGGAAAAATTCTTACGGACAAAACCCTTATGGGCCAAATCCATTTGGACAAAACCAATGGGGCAATAAGCAGCTAGGTGGAACTCTGGTGCTACCTCCTACCCGCGACCTCAGATGTCCTTTAATCCTCAGTACCCTTTTTAGCAACGTTGGAATTACCGGATGTGTCCAAACTGAAAAATGATCCCATTCTTCATAATCCGTACTGGCCGCCGGTTCCAAACAAAATTCCAAGTGATTGTCCCAAGTTTGATGGCAACGCTGGAGAAGATCCCCAAGCTCATGTCATGACGTATCATCTATGGTGCTTGTCAAACTCATGGCTTGATGATTCAATCCGGCTCCGCCTTTTTCAATGGACTTTCACTAGCTCTGCTGCTAAATGGTATATTGAGCTAGTTCACGGATCTTTTCAAGAATTTAACTCGTTAGCTATGGCATTTTTAACTCATTTTCAGTTGCCGATTCGATATGAAACAGGCACACATCTCCTGACATCCTTAAAACAGACTACGGCCACGCATATCTCCGATCATATTCATGAATGGAGACGACGTTGCTGTTTGATTAAGTTTTGGATTCCCGATCAACTTCTGACTGACTGGTTCACAACTTCATTTGTCGGTCCGATATCCCAGGACATCGCTATGGGGGCATGTGTAACTGAAGAGAAAGCTATTGCGCGTGCTCAAGAACTTGACTTGGTTTACTCCCAATCCAGTACACTATATGATTATTTCCCTGATGCTCCGAGGCCTAGAACTTCCAAAGCCCTACCAACACCCTCTGTTGATGGCATCATCGATTCTGTCAATGCACCCACTAAGAAATATTCTGTGAACCCTGGGAAGAAAAATTCGAATGCTTCAAATTAAAATACTTCTTAGGCTATATCCAATTCTGGTAATACTTCCAAGGTTAACGTCGTCCAGTCCATCATGGCAGACAAAGCCTCGAAAGGGAAAAAGAAGGGAAAAGGAAAGAATAAGGCTAATCCACTGAGGAAGGTACCAAACACAAGCCTAAGTATCCTTGGCTTATCTATGACGAGGATCACTATACTAAAGACTGCCCAAGGTGGTCTGAAGTTAGTCGTTTGCTGAAAGGTGCCCCTGGAACTCCTATCGTGCTCAAAGAACCTTTTCCCTCTCAGCAAACTCAAATGGTGGTTGATCCATTGCAATCCTCTTCTCCCTTTGGTTCTCAGGTATTTATGGCTGGGACAATTCCCATCCACATTAGTACTCCGGCAAAAGAGTACCCATTGCCTGCCGGGAAGGAGCCTGAGGTCCCTTCTAGTGCTCCTCCGTCCAATTCTAGTCCCCTTCATATTGGTTGACCCAGCACTAAAACGGTAATCTGACCTCCTCCTAAAGGCATACTCCAGAAATCTTCGTACAACCCTAATGCTCGTGTTGCTCAGCACTACAGCATCGTTGAGGACTTAGCCTAGGCTCCGTCAGCTATGTTCGCATTAGAAGTTCTCCAGAGCTACGCCTCTCAAAGGAAGTCTTTGCTATTGGGCATTGGTGGAATTGACCCGGCCGACTCAGATTTGATCACTTTTGACCTTGACAGTCATATATCGAGACTGCCTCACCAAATTGCCTTCCTTATTCAGGTCATCATCAATTCTAAAATGATTCATCATACTATCATTAATGAAGATGCTTCTACTTGCATAATGTATGTTACTTGTTGGAAGGCTATTGGTTCTCTGACTCTGAGCCAGTCTCCTACGACCTTGGAAGCCTTTGATGGGAGAGAGTCTCATCCTTATGGTATACTCTAACGCTTGCCTATTACTTTGGAGGGGAAGACGGTCGAAGTGGAGGTCGAAGTTGTCAATGCAAATTTCACTTACAACCTCTTTTTAGGACGAAGTTGGACATATGGCATGCAAGCCATGGCTTCATCTCTATTTCGTGTCATTCGTTTCCCTCATCAGGGGAAGATCATCACAGTAGACCAATTGTCCTTCTTCACCTCCTCCTCCGATGGCAACGTGCCTTTCATGGACCATACCTCTGTTCCTTGTGAGAGTGTGGGTGCTGGACTCTTTAAAGATACTGCCCTTATGGGTGTTTTTTCACTCCCACCTCCCAACGTCACTCCCATTAATATGATTTTTGTTCGCTCTGATCCATGGGTTCTTCCTCCTGCTGTTTAGATAGAGTCTTGGGCCGATGAGATGTCGTTAAGTCTTGCCGAGCACAACTACGTCGAAATTGTTTCTGCATCAGCTCCATCCTCTGAATCCGCTCCTTCAAGCGGAGCTCTCGACTCGTACGTTCACTCCCCTTGGCTTGGAGATGACGCTTCTTCAGACCCTTTACAGGAATTTTTCCTTCTGATGAAGCAAATATTGAGAACATGTCTTTCGAGGAACCCCCTTGGTCTGATCATCACCATCATTCCTTATTTCTCCCTACCCATCAAGAAATGCTTACTTGTCTCGAGAAATTTGCTTCTTGTCTCCCCTTTCAGCCCCTTCAGACACCTATCCGGATCCATCAAGTGTCTTCTGAAGAGAATATGGGGAACATCACACAAACTCAGCCAATCGACGTCTCTATTAAACCAGGGATTGTCGAGCACATCCATGTTGGAGTAACTTGTACTCTTGAGGAGATTCAGCTTTATACTGATCTTTTTCGCGAATTCTGTGATGTGTTTGCTTGGTCTTACGAAGAGATGCCTAGCATCGATCCTAGCATCGTGGTCCATGAGATACCTACCTATGCGGGTGCTAAACCTGTTCGACAGCATCTACGCCCCATGCACCCCCGAAAGGCTACAACTATTAAAGTGGAAGTTGAAAAGATTCTCAAGGCTGGTTTTATTTACCCCATCCCACTCACAGATTGGGTCTATAATATCGTCCCTGTAACCAAAAAACAGGGCACTATCAGGGTATGTGTTGACTATCGTGATATTAATCGGAAATTTCCTTAAGATAACTACCCTACACCCTTCATTGACCAGCTCATTGATGAGTGTGCCGAGAGTGAAATATACTCATTCATGGATGGCTTTTCTGGTTATAACCAGATTAATATTGCCCCTGCAGATCAACACAAGACCGCCTTTATCTGTCCGTGGAGCACTTTCGCTTATAAAAAGCTACCCTTTGGTTTAAAAAATGTCGGTGCCACCTTCCAATGTGCAATGTCTTACGCGTTTCATGATATTCGACACATTGTGCAACCTTACCTAGATGACCTTTCGGCTCATTCAGTGAAACACCAAGACCATCCGACCCACCTTCATGAAATTTTTCTCTGTTTTAGACATTATCATATCCGGCTTAATCCACATAAGCGTGTCTTATGTGTTGAGTTAGGCAAACTTCTCAGGTTCATCGTCTCCAAAGAGGGTATCTGTCTGGATCCTCTTAAAGTCGAAGCCATCCTGAATCTTCCTCCCCCTGCTTCTTTGCAGAAATTGCAGAGTTTGCGGGGAAAAGCAAATTTTCTACGACGGTTTATTCTGAATTATGTCGAAGTGGCTAAAGGCTATACGCACTTATTAAAATGCGACACCCCTTTTCTTTGGGATACTGATGCACAAGAGTCATTTGAGCACCTCAAGGCTCTCCTTGTTTCTGCTCCTTTGTTACGTCCCCCTGATTATCACCGGGACTACACTCTTTATTTAGCCGCTACTGATACCACCATCGCCATGGTTCTAGTTCAAGACAATGACGATGGTACTGAGCATGTCATTTATTATCTCATCCGCAATCTACTTGATACGGAAACTCGCTATGCCTATGTTGAGAAGCTGGCATTGGCCGTTGTTTGTGCTATCCAACGTTTCCACCATTATATATTATTGTGTACCACGATGGTGATTTCTGATTGCAACCCAATGACGTACATTTTGTCACGTCATTTACTCAGAGGCAAATACTCAAAGTGGATAGTCATCCTTCAAGAGTTCGACTTGGAATTCACCACTGCCAAGTTCAAGAAGTCCCTCGTCTTCGTTGAGTTGCTTTGCTCTCTGCCATCTGCTACCGCACCCTCTCAGTTAGAGGACCATATTCTGGATGAAACTCTGTTCTTGATTAGTACCCTCGATCCTTGGTACGAGGATATTATTGTCTATCTTCAGATGTCCTCCTTCTGTCCCAATTTGTCCAAGGATGCTCGGCGACAGCTTCGCTATCATTCTCAACCTTATCGCATTATTGGGAACACCTTGTACCGGCTCGGCGCCGACTCTGTTCTCTGCCGATGCTTAACACTCGAGAAAGCTGAACGAGTTCTAAATGACTGCCATTTTGGCGCCTGTGATGGTCATATGTCCAGATATGCTACTGCTCAGAAGATTCTTCGTGCTGGGTATTTTTGGCCCTCTATCTTCAAGGATTGCATTCTTACCGTCCTCTCTTGTCATGAGTGCCAAATCTACCAACGAAAGATGCGCGCGCCTCCCACTCCATTGCACCCTGTTGTTACCGTCGGCCCTTTTGCCAAATGGGGTATTGATTATATGACCTGTAACCCTCGCTTAGCCACGGGGCATGGGTATATCATCGTTGTCGTTGATTATTTCACAAAATGGGCTGAGGCGATGCCTACACTATCCGAAGATGGTCACACAGCGGCGCAATTTTTATTCAATCATGTTATTTCATGATTCAAAGTCCCTCAGGCTATCGTCACTGATCACGGCAAACACTTCTGTAATCATATGATGACTGAGTTAACGACCCAGCTAGGCTTGCGGCATGATAGCTCAACACTGTACTATCCTCGGGCCAATGGTCAAGTGGAAGCCATCAACAAAGTTCTAGTTACAATGCTTCAACGCACCATTGGCATGCACAAGTCCAACTGGTATTTGATGTTGTTCTCTGCCTTATGGGCCTACCAAACTTCAGTGAAGGATGCCACCAGGTTCACCCCGTTCCAATTGGTTTACGGTTTGGAGGCTACCCTTCCGATTGAGTGTGAGATCCCTTCTCTGAAATTAGTCGTCGAATTACTCCCCACCACTACTCCGGTAGAAGAACGTCTTCTCTATCTAGAGACAAGACTCGTCGACTAGCCTCTCTAGCCATTGAAGCACAAAAGAAGAGAGTGAAAACTCACTTCGATCATATTGTCCATCCTCGTTCTTTTGTTGAAGGAGATTTAGTCCTACTTTATGATCAAGCGAATGATAAGCTGGGGGCAGGCAAATTCGAGCCTATGTGGCACGAGCCTTATATTGTAAAGCGAGTTTTGCAAAAAGGGGCCTATGAGTTCATTGATTATGAAGGGAACCCTCTAGATAAGCCTCGAAATGGGCTTTATCTGAAAAATATTATGCGTGAACCCCATGCATTCTGATTTGTACATACGTGTGTTCTCAGCAGGTGTGTTGTGTGTGTGTGTTTTCATGTTTGGCTTGGTGTGTAGGCATAATCTCCGCTTATTGTGTCTTTTTGCTTCATGTGTAGATGTCTGGTACACCTTACGTTGGTTTCGCTAATGGTACCTTCCGCAGTACACACAACATGTCTTCTGCGGCATGGGTGATCTACGATTCTCACGGTGAGTTAGTAGACCTTCAAGGTGTTTGTTTGGGTTGTACCACAAACAATGTCACTGAATATAGTGTTGTTATTGAATTACTGATCGAGGCTATTAACCTTGGCATTTGTTCATTGGTTGTGAATCTGGACTCTCAGCTTGTTGTCTGCTAGCTCAATGGGCGTTATTCCGTTAGAGATCATCATATTTTGACGTTGTATCTACGTGTTAAATTGTTAGAAAGGAATTTTGATTTTATTACATATCAACACATTCCAAGAAGATTAAACACGTTAACTGATGCATTAGCAAATCATGTATTAGACAGACATTTGTGTAACATGTAATCAAAACAGCATATAGAAGCACTCAAAACACAATAATGAACCATAGGAATATAGTGTTGTTATTGAATTACTGATCGAGGCTATTAACCTTGGCATTTGTTCATTGGTTGTGAATCTGGACTCTCAGCTTGTTGTCTGCCAGCTCAATGGGCGTTATTCCGTTAGAGATCATCGGATTTTGAAGTTGTATCTACGTGTTAAATTGTTAGAAAGGAATTTTGATTTTATTACATATCAACACATTCCAAGAAGATTAAACACGTTAACTGATGCATTAGCAAATCATGTATTAGACAGACATTTGTGTAACATGTAATCAAAACAGCATATAGAAGCACTCAAAACACAATAATGAACCATAGGATATGTATATTATATAAATGTATATATATATATATATATATATATATCTAATATATATATATATATATAATAATATGTTTGGCGCACAAGCGTCAAAAAATAAGTGTATATGTTCAAATAGAGTCTGTGTTCTCCATACATCCGAGACACATGTCTCTCAAAAAAATCAACAGGAAATAAAACCTAGGCATCTACTGTGGTGGGTTATGCTCCCTATAGCACACCACCGCTCGTGCGACTCACCTCAACAGTCGGTGCAACCTAGGTATCACCCCTAATGTATGTATCTGGAACTCTATGGGGACCTCCTCGATTCCCATGTAATCAGGGATCCCCACCGTTAGGCCCTTAAGATTTTGGGCCACTGTCTCCACTGAATCGCTAGCTGGGGGAGCCAAGGCCAGCTCTTTGATACCTTATGGATTCCTCCGCACCTCTGGATCCAGTCCTACAGGCCTCACTGGTCCCACATCTGCAAATACCATAGAGTACATCATCAGGACATATGCATAAAAAAAAATCTAAAAAATAAAATAAAAGACAAAATACAAAAATAGTATGATCAACTATTTGTTGCCATCATCCCACTACTCGTCAGCGGGAAGCTACATGTTGGGGTCTCCACAAAAGTCCATACCAGCATATGACCAGTCCTCAATGAAGTTCGTCTGGCACTCTAGCCACTCACGGAACAGTGTCCCCCATGACACTGGGCATCCGCCACCTTCTCGTGGCATAACATGTGCCCACCGTGTGATCCTGATCTCTCGCGGTCTGGGTGCGTCCAAGTCAATATCCTGCAACTTTAGTGAGGGCACCCGCTCCAACATGAGCTGGATCAAGATAGACCCGTAACCAAATTGTTTCGTCTCTCTACGACGACAGTTGGTAAGCTGTCTTTTCATGTTGGCCATCATTGTTTCCGCCCTGTTGAACATGGTCGGGTTGAGGCATTCGAGAGCCAACTGGAGTTGGGTCTTGGTTGCCTTGTGTTGGGCTTGGGAGCCTGCTACCCTCATCACCATAAAAAAAAACTGCATGAAAAAACAAGTCTTCCACCGTCGGAATTGCCACCTTCCCGCTCTTTGACTTGCGTGCTCGTGGGCACACTCTTGCCATCAGCATCTCTAGTGATTCACCCCCGGGTCGTTGGCCTTCTAGAATTGGCCTCTCATCACGATGGGACAATCTGGTCAAGAAATATATGTACGTAGCATCGAACTCAATGTCTCTCCCTCAGATTATGAATTTTCCATCTGTTGGGTTCCAGGCATGGATTATCAACACTAATAAATCAGGTTGGGCCCAAAGGTACGGAGTAAGGAAGAATTTTAACAACCCGCACGCACGTAAAGCATTTCGACACCCAGCATCAGCAAAAGCTTCCTCATCGTTGACATCGTGAGTTCGTTCCTACCAAACAAATGCCATGATGCCCTGCATGACGAGAAAAAATGAATTAGGACTCCGTTTGTAAATTTAAATTCATAATTTACGTAAAAACTTAATTTCGCGTCATCATCGTGACTATTTTTAAAATAGTCGTGATGGAACTCAGTTCACAGTTCTTTTTCCTCACGATCATCGCGAGAATACATTAGATTCTTGCGATGACCGAGAGGCGGACTCCAATTCAAAAATCTGTCTAACTTTGCCTACCTAACGCTAAATTACATAAAAAAGACCACTAAAAGGACGCGCAGGGGGAAATCTACTTACTTGGCGGAGGTTTCAGGACGAAAAGTGGACGGATGAGGCCGGAATCAGCTTGAGAACTTTGCTCAAGTTGGTGCTCCAAACACTCCAAGGTAAAATGAACAGTGAAAATGGTAAAAACAAATGAATTACCCCACCCTTTTTATAGTAATTTTTTTAAAATAATTAAAAATTTTACTTTAGAATGTGGGTTTTTTCCATTTTATTGCATGGTTAATTGGAGTTTTCGGTTTTTAATTATGTTTCCATATATATTAATCATTTATATCAAATGGGTTTTACGTTTGACGTGTTTTGTGCAGGACTATAGATAGTGGAGTTATGTCATACTTCGTGTGCACTTGGTCCGTAAAGTTGTCTTTAATGCTCTTTTCCAACTTAAAAAAAGAAAAGATAGCTGAGTTGTTCCTTTCGACTATTTAAACGAAATGAGAGGCAGTCTGTTTTAAGCTCTTTTTCGACCATATAAATGTGAAAAGATCGTCGGACCTTTGTCGTTTTGGGCTCGCTATTGGCTACGAAATGACGTGGTTTCGATCATTTTTCTACTTTTTCGGGTCGAGGTCACTAATCACAAAAAGTACTCCTTGATCTTAATGTTCAAGCGGTTCTTTCGAGTATTGTTTTATACTTTTTGGGGCTTGAGAGACACAAATCTACGAAAAAGGACCCCCCTGGAGTTTTCTTTTCCGTGTCTTTTTCAAACTCCCTAAACATGAAAAAGACTCCAAGTTTTGCCTATGTCGGACTTGTTAATCTTTGACGACATTGGATTTGTCACAATGACAAGACTCAAGCTTCTCCTCCCTAGGGCTCGTTAAACTAATACTAGGTTGGATTCGACCGAAGGTCGAACTTACAAGCATATGCTATCCCCTTCAAGCTTGCTTTCAAAAATAATTGGGGTACTCGCCAGCAATGGTGGGGGAAAATTTCGAAATTGTCATTGGTTACCTACGGCAGCTAGTCACTCTTGACCATCGACACTTTTGATTCTTGTCAGTTTGGGATATCCATACATCATCATTTGGCCTTCTGGGGTTTTGGGTTGTCATTTAGCCTCATTCCATCTGATCCATGCTGTCTCCATCAAGCGTTTGATCCCTTGGTACCTGAATGCTGCCACCCTCCGGAGTCGTGTTGCTGACATGTTCAAGAGTATAATCCTTCTGTAGTTTACATCCTTACCTCCTCCTCTGATACTCTATTTCGCCATCTACCGCTTGTTCTTTATCTCATGCATAGTTTTAAAACTCCGACTCCAACTCCGACTCCGACTTCGAAACGGTAATGACTCGGCCGGCTCGTTTTCAATGACTCGGTCGTTGTAAAAAATACATTAAATATTTAGTTTTTTT
>APFE030327715.1:22025-187416 GCA_000404065.3 Pinus taeda | reverse complement strand
ATTTACCCAAAACGGGGCCCACAATTTGGCGTTTCATCTTCTGGGGTTAGGTTTTGGAATGTGAAGGGTTTTCCATTTCTTCTCAACAATAAATAGGCCTTCGAGCCTCATTGTAACATAGTTCGGAATAGTTCAGAGGCATGTAGTGACCACATCTCTTCTCAAAGATAAGCTACCATTGCCCTAGCTGGTTTATTTCCATTTCTGGTTGTAAGCATATTTCGGTATTTTCCATTATTGAAATGAAGCATTATTTCCGCTGCATCTTTGTGTATATGGTTATCTATGTATTTTATTGCGTTCCTGTTTAAATTCGGATCAAGTCATTTGGTATATCCCCACTTGGTTGGGAGGAGGAATCAAATTTGGTGTATCTCTACTTGGTTGGGTGATTGATGTATGGTTGAGTCATTGGTGATAGGAAGGTCATACTCGCATAGTTGAGTTATAGAGTCATGTTATTCTTTCGAAAAATATATCTGTATACTTTGCATGTACTCATGGGGAGCATGGAAAATAGTGTATCTCAAAAGGGGAGAATATCTTGGTTCACCCTTTGCCTTTGATGTCAAAGGGGGAGAGTATCTTGGTGTTGCTTGATATATCTAACAGGTTCTACAGCTTGAAGTAATCAACACCAATATGGTTTCCAGCAAGTCCAAAGGGGGAGATTTTTGGCATTATGATGCATGTGTTGTACTTGATGGCAACCCACTTGTAGCAAAACAAGTATATGATGAAACAGAGATGAATCTACAGGTCAGAGGTGACATAATGATGGAAGATAATAATGGTCAAAGGTTTGATACAGGGAGATTGCTAGTGTGTGTTGTCCTTGATATTTGATGAATGAAGTAATTGATAAAAGTATAAATATGATGTGATAGAATGCATGGCAGTTGTGTTTACAGATGTGACAAAATGCAGGGCAGTTCAGAGAAATTAGTTCAGAAGTGATGTATGATGGAAAATCACATTATAATAGGTCAATTCAAAGGTAACAGGGAAATGGTATAGAAGAACAGGATGTTGGAACAAAGGACTACAGATCAAAATCAAAAAGTCGAAGAAAAATGATGTTTTCAGGTATGTTAAGTTGTATACACGAGTTTACAGTACAAAAAGAGTGTATACACGCGGTTCACTATACAAACAGAGCATATACGTATGCATGCAGTTTCACAAGAGGAAAAATGTGTATGGGATGAAAAATTAAGGAAATTAAGGTGAAATAATACCAAGGTTCAATACCATGGTATTAGCCCACAATATTGAGCGAAGTAACGGTTATTTGATCCCGTCCAAGAATACCACAGGTTCTAAGTGTTGTTTTGGTCCGAGATATTGAGAAAGGATAAAACTATATAAGGAGGAGAAGATCAAAGGGCTAAGTGAACAAGTAATGAATATCTTATGAAGTGTTAGATCAAAAGAAAATATGCATGTTATGGGTTTCTAATTCTTTGCTTGATTTAGACTAAGTAAGCACCTAACTTATCATTATGTGATCTAATAATGAATAGGATAGATCTGAGTGCTAACAAATGTTTTTTGCTTTAAATGTTATGATATGATTATATCCGAGTCTGTAATAGTTGCGGAGTTATAAGTTTTTATTTGCAAATCTATACATTCGTTAGCCTTGGTAAAGGCACGTATACACACAGGTTTGACTCTTCCAAGTAGCGTATTCAAAATAAAAGCTTTTTGTTCAGAAATGGATGATTCATTTGATCAGTGTTGTTGTTTTACTATTGTCTCTCAATGAAGTCTTCTAAGATCTGAAATTAGAATTGAATGAGTAAGGGGTTTGTGTTTGATTGATTGATTGATTAAGTGAGAAGCATTATCTTTGCTATTGGTTGTCTATATCTCTACAAATTGACAATAGATGTTGAGAATATTATTGACTGGTATAGATTTGATTCAAAAGTTTTTATGATTCTGTAATTTTGGAGGTATACATAGTTTGGATTAAAGGAAATAACGTATACACATAGGTTGGCTTCGTTGAAGGAGCATATACATTCTGACACATGAACTTTGAGGTTACAGTTGGTTCTGGTTGTTGATGCAGCGTTATGGGTTCAGATCTATGTACTAGTTATAGTGATATGTATGTTCCAGTTGATTGGTTAA
Source organism: Pinus taeda (assembly GCA_000404065.3). Classification (NCBI taxonomy): domain Eukaryota; kingdom Viridiplantae; phylum Streptophyta; class Pinopsida; order Pinales; family Pinaceae; genus Pinus; species Pinus taeda. The sequence continues at coordinate 185,277 of APFE030327715.1, read as the reverse complement.
ATTTTGATTAAGGTTTGAATGAATGGTTGATTCAGTTGTGTCAGAGGTTCAGTGATTGTTTGGTTTAGTGTGTCATAGGTTTCAATGATTGATTGATTCAGAGATTGATGGTTGGGCTTCAGTTATATCATAGATTGATGATTAGGTCTCAATGATTGGATGATGCAGATGTATTTGTTTGATGTATTGTAGTGGTGACTGATTTTGAGCTTCAATGCTATTGATGGGTCCAACGTGAAAATTTGATGAAACATGGTCTACATATTGTGTTGTTGTGTGCTAGGAGTATCTAGTATGAAAATTTATGAAATGTGGTCCCTAGAAGATGCTGAGGGTTAGAGCCTTCAATGAGGAAGTCGAAGCTTCCTGGCAGCAGTTGCTGGTGATTTGATCAAGGGTTGGAGCTCCCTTCCAGTAGTAGTTGGAGAAAGAGTGAAGGTTGTAGCCTTATTAGGACGTCGCCTACGTACCAGTGAAAATATCAATGAGTACAAGAGCTAGGGGGTTGTAGCTCCCTTCCAATAGAATCTAGAGAACAAGAGAAGGTTGTAGCCTTCTACAAGTGGGTGCCTGCATACTGGTATGAGTCTACACCAATACAATATTGTAGACAAATTATTCTTTATATTAAAAGAAGACAGAGACAACAACAACATGTGGTTTTTCTCCAGCATTGGGTTTCCACCTTAAATATTGGTGTTCATGTGTGTTGCTTATGTGTGATGGTTTATTCTGTTATTACTGCACATGGTTATTGTTTAATTTTTAATAAAGCACTGATGCACTGATTAAAGATCAACATATGATGAATTAACTGAATCGTAAGTTCACTAGATATATGCTATTTTCCTTAAGAATAGTGGTGTGCACACGCGATTTCCCTTAATTGATGTAGCGTATATAAATTTGATTATGAAATAGAAAAATTTATTGATTTGTAACTACTGATTAACCCCCACCTCTCAGTGTTATTCCCAAAAATTGGTATCAGAGCAGGTTCTTTCACAGAAGCTTGATCGCTTGAAGGAGATCCATAGTGACAATGGGAAAGAAGTAAAAGAAGAAAGCACCTCAAAATAAGAAGACATCTCAAAGGAACTGTGATAGTGGGAAAGACGATTGGCCATTATGTGAAAGAAACTCTTCATATTCAGAATCATCTCATAATGAAGATGAACAAGCAAAAGAATTATCAGGTACAAATTTGTTGTCCTATAGTGATACATTTCTCTGTTCATTTGAAGATAATGAATGTGACAACGAAACAATTGAATTTCTCTTACGGGTGAAAGAGAAAGAAATCAAATAGAGGCAAAATGTAAAAAGCTCACAGACACAAATAGAGATCAAAAAGATCTAATTGATAAAAGGGAATGTGCCTACAAAGAAGAAGTTACCAAATTAAAAGCTCAGTTGGAGGAAGGAAACAAAGTAAGGAAGCAGTACAAGGAACGTGAAGATCAATGTCAAAAGTTGCAGGATGAAGTAACACCATTGAGAAATCAAGTAAATGAGAAGGATACAACAATCAAGAAACTTATAGAAAGATCCAGTTACTATAAAAGTCTTGAAGATGAGATAGTCTCTCTAAAAAAGATCTTGAAAATTCAAATAAGTAGAATCATGAACTACCTCAAGAAGATGAAGAAAAAGAAAATGAGATTCTCAAATTAAGGTAGAAAGTGGAAGAAGGAAGAAAGGCTGAAGAAAACATGAAAAAGAAATATCTGGAAAAGGAAGAGAAATATCAGGTTGAGGTAAATATCCTCATAGGTAAATTAGAAGAAAAGGATAAACTTTTACGATTTCAGGATGGTACTAAGATTTTGGATGATATTATTAGTAGTCAAAGGTCTTGTGCCATGAAATCTGGTCCAAGTTTTCATGAAATTGTTAAAGGTGAATCTAGCTGACAAACTGAAGCAAGGAACTCTAGTACAATATCTGAAATGCTCAACACGGAGATAAGAGGTCAACCTCATCAACAACGAAGGAAAGAAAGTCTTCAAAGAAAATAATTTACTCCTAACTATGGAAGTGTTAATCAATTCTTTCCTCTGATAAATAATTTTGAATGTTTTATATGTCATAGTTTTGGACATGTTGCAGCCAGATGCAAAAATAGAATGGTTCAAGCTAATGATCATCACATAGAAATATCATCAGCTTGCAAGTACTTTAACGGATATTGTTTTTCTTGCAATATGTTTGGTCACAAAGCCATTGATTGCTATAGAAGGAATGTGAAATTGATAAGATGTTATGTTTGTAACAATTTTGGGCATATAGAAAAAGAATGCAGGAGAAAATTTTGGCCAACATACCAAAAGGAGAAAACATCATAACACTGCAAGGTATGGAAGAAGAAGGAATTAACACCAGAAAGATGTGGCATAGCTCAACATACAAACAGAACAAACTTAGGAGGAACTGGAAGTATGAAATTTTAGTGTTCTAATTCTCATACGCATTTATAATGAATACAAGTCACGTATATACACGAGCTAGAAGTTGCACAGTCGAGTATATGTTGGTTTGATGTAGAAGCAGTAAGACAGACTCAGAAAAAGGGAACTGATATGGTTCATTCAATTATCAATTATCTTTTCTGTTCTGATTGATGATGATTACAGTTTGTTGATAATATGTAGAAGTGATTTTTTACACTCACAAGTTGTTGATGATTGGATGTATAACTAGTTGATGATGATGCTTTGATGATTCTTACTGATAGATGCAAGGATCAAATCTATCTGTGAACATTGGCACAGGTTCAGGGGGGGAATATGTTATGCTTCTAATAATGCATTGTTGGAATTATGTTTAGAAGTGTTTGGTACATTACGATTCTTATCAATGGTGAGGATACTTATGTTGTTGAAGTGCTTAAATGATATATCATGCTATGTTGCATTCATGAGTTGCCTATCTCAAGTGATACTTATATTTCTTGAGACACATAGTTGTTATTCGGATCATATTTATGGATGATTCAGATGATTCCTTTGATGATGGATATAGTACGTATGGTATGTTTCTTACATGGTGATCTTCATAAGGACAAGGAGAAGAACAAATATTGAGTATACAACTTCATTATTTGATAAGTGTCATTTCTTTTATGTTGCTATCATCATGCCTTCAAAGATGCAAAAACTTCATATGGTGTAGTTATGGATAAGGATTCTTGGCCCTCACATGGTTGAGGATTTCTGTTGTTCATGGTATCAAGAAATCTTGACAAATAGCTGATGAGAAGCTAGATACATATTGCTATCTCTATGATGGATACATATTATGTCAGATACATGGATGATTACTTAAGTTTCATATTTTGGTTGGCGAAGAGAATGGTGTTATTGCAGGTTTCATGAAGACATATATATTTGGAGACATGGCTTACTTAGTCACATAATGATGATGACTCCTCACTTTATGATGATAGGTTTTATTATCATGATTGATGCTTATTAGATGTAGTATGTTAGAAATCTCCCTAGTGAAGATACATGGTTGATATATTGAGGGTTATTATGAAACATCATGCAGTTCTTAGTTCAAGATGATGGTATAATCATGGATGATGGCTATGGTGTTTTCACATACATATGATATGATGTGAATGCTTTTGTATTACTGCATGGAAAAATGACATATGCTTAGTTGATTCATGGAAGGTTATGGAGCAAGGTGATCTTGATAAGATCATAAACATGAGCTGGTATCTATATATACAACATACTTTGTCACAGGTTGATGATATTAAAGGTACAACGACTTATCTTGCAAACTGATGATGGACATATATAGGTTGTTGTTATGGATGCTGCTGATAGATGCTTATGGTACAGATCATATATGGTGTATTATAGTTGTTGATGACTATCATGATCTTGTTTAGATATTTGGTCTTTGTTATAAATGTCATGTATATGATTTGATGTAAAGGTCATGTAAAGACGTATGATGTAATAATTTTCATATTTAGTCATGTATGGACCTTTGAGATCATGTCAAATATGTAATCCCACTTGGTTGAGTTATTGAGTCATTTGGTATATTACTACTTGGTTTGGTGGATAAGTCAAATTTGGTGTATCTCCACTTGGTTGGGTGATTGATGTATGGTTGATTCATTGGTGATAGGAAGGTCATACTCACATAGTTGAGTTATAGAGTCATGTTATTATTTTGAAAAATATCTCTGCAAACTCTGCATGTACTCAAAGGGATCATGGAAAACATAGTGTATCTCAAAGGGGGAGAATATCTTGGTCCGCCCTTTGCCCTTGATGTCAAAGGGGGAGAGTATCTTGGTGTTGCTTGATATATCTAACAGGTTCTACAACTTGAAGTAATCAACACCAATATGGTTGCCATCAAGTCCAAAGGGGGAGATTGTTGGCATTATGATGCTTGTGTTGAACTTGATGACAACCCACATGTAGCAGAACAAGTATATGATGGAACAAAGATGAATCTACAAGTCAGAGGTGACAAAATGATGGAAGAGAATAATGGTCAAAGGTTTGATACAGGGATATTGTTAGTGTGTGTTGTCCTTGATATTTGATGAATGAACTAATTGATAAAAGTATAAATAGGATGTGACAGAATGCATGGCAATTGTGTTTATAGATGTGACAAAATGCAGGACAGTTTAGAGAATTCAGTTCATAAGTGATGTATGATGGAAAATCAAATTATTATCGGCCAATTCAGAGGTAACAGGAAAATGGTACATAAGATCAAGATCTTGGAACAAAGGATTATAGATCATAATCAAGAAGTTGAAGAAAAATGATGTTTTCAGGTATGTTAAGTTGTATACGCGGGTTCACTATACAAAACAAGCGTATACACAAGGGTTCACTATACAAAAAGAGCATATATGTATGCACACACTTTCACAAGAGAAAAAGCGTGTATGGGATGAAAAATTATGGAAATTAAGATGAAAGAATACCAAGGGTCAACGCCATGGTATTAGCCCACAATATTGAGAGGAGTAACGGTTATTTGATCCAATCCAAGAATACCAGAGGTTCTAAGTGTTGTTTTGGTTTGAGGTATTGAGAAAGGCTAAAACTATATAAGGAGGAGAAGATCAAAGGGCTAAGTGCACAAGTAATGAATATCCTATGAAGTGTTAGATCAAAAGAAAATATGCATGTTTTGGGTTTCTGATGCTTTTCTTGATCTAGACAAAGTAAGCACCAGAGTGTTTGATGATGGATGAGATCTAATGATGGATCAGGATCATAATGACTTATCATTATGTGATATGATAATGGATAGGATAGAACTGAGTGCTAACAAATTTTTTGTGCTTTAAATGCTACGATATGAGTATATCTTAAGTCTAGAATAACTGCAAAGTTATAAGTTTTTATTTGCAGATCTGTATGCTGGATAGCCTTGGTAAAGGGGCATATACATGTAGGTTTGACTCTTCCAAGTAGCATATGCAAAATAAAACCCTAACCCTATTATTCAGAAATGACTGATCTATTTGATTAGTGTTGTTGTTTTACCACTCTCTGTCAATGAAGTCTTCTTAGATCTAAAAGTAGAACTGAATGAGTAAAGAGTTTTTGTTTGATTGATTGATTGATTGATTAAGTGAGAAGGGTTATCTTTGTTACTGACTATCTAGATCTCTACAAATTGACATTAGATGTTTAGAGTATTATTGATTGGTACAGATTGGGCTAAAGGAAGTAGTGTATACAAGCAAGTTGGCTTCATTGAAGGAGCATATACATTATGACACATGAACTTTGAGGTTACAGTTGGTTCTGGTTTTTGATGCAATGTTCTGGGTTCAGATTTATGTACTCGTTATAGATCTCATTGTTCCATTTGATTGGTTAAATTTTGATTAAGGTTTGAATGAATGGTTGATTCAGCTATGTAAGATGTTCAATGATTGTTTGGTTCATTGTGTCAAAGGTTTCAGTGACTGATTGATTCAAAGATTGATGGTTGGGGTTTAGTTATATTCAGAGATTGATGTTGGGTTTCAATGATTGGATAATGCAGATGTATTTGTTGGATGTACTGTAGTGGTGATTGATTTTGAGCTTCAATGTTACTCATGGGTCTAGTGTGAAAAATTGATGAAATGTGGCCTCCATATTGTGTTGTTGTGTACTAGGAGTATCCATTATGAAAATTTATGAAACATGGTCACTGGAAGATGTTGAGGGTTGGAGCCTTCAATGAGGAAGTCAAAGCTTCCTACCAGTAGTGGCTGGTGATTTTATTAGGGGTTTGGAGCTCCCTTCCAGTAGTAGGTGGAGAAAGAGTGAAGGTTGTAGCTTTCTGTAGGTCAACACCTATGTACTAGTAAACATATCAGCTAGTACAAGAGCTAGGGGTTGTAGCTCCCTTCCAGTAGAAGCTGGAGAGCGAGAGAAGGTTGAGCCTTCTGCAGGTGGGTTCCTGCGTATTGGTATGATTTTGCACCAGTACAATATTGTAAACATGTTATTCTTTATATTAAAAGAAGACAGAGACAACATCAACAGGTTGTTTTTCTCCCGCATTGGGTTTCCACCTTAAATCTTGGTGTTCATGTGTGTTTTTTATGTGTGATGGTTTATTATGTTATTACTACACATTGTTACTGTTTAATGTTTAATAAAGTATTGATGCACTGATTAAAGATCAACATATGATGAACTAAATGAATCATAAGCTCACTTGATATACGTTGGTTGCCTTAAGAATAGTGGTGTGCACATGCGAGTTCCCTTCACTGAAGTATCTTATCTAAATCTAATTATGAAATGGAAAATTGATTTGTAAATACTGATTCACCCATCCCCCCTCTCAGTATTATTCCCAACACATAGATACTAGGATGAAAAATATAATCCCCTTTGCCCTTCCTCACTTCCATGGATTAAGCTACGAGGACCTTGATACCTTCTTATTTGAGTTTGTTGTCATCTGCATAACTTATGATTATAACTCTGATGACTAGAAGCTGAAGTTGTTCTCATCCAACCTTAAGGATGAAACCTTGTGCTGGTTCATGGGTCTACCTGGGGATAGCATCACCACCTGGGCTCAAATGCAAAAATCCTTAAACAACAAGTACATTAACTATTGTAGGTCCAAATACAACAAAGCGGAAATCTTTGGAATGACCCTAGGACCTGATGAATCCTTGGAATATTGTGAGAAAAGGTTCCAACTTAGTTACAAAAGGGTTTGATGCACCCTTGATCCCGAATCACTCAAGTTAGTCCTTCTTAGAGGAATCAGGGAAGACATACTGGAAACCCTAAACATGTTGTCTAGAGGGGAGATTTATTAGCTACCCTATAATGATATCAAGACAATATTCAAAAACAATTCTAGGGCTACTAGAAAGAAGAGTAGGGCTAGTCAATCTTTGGCCAATTCTTCTTCCTCCACCACATCTATCAAAAATGAAATTGGAAACATGTTGGAGGACTTTAAAAGTGAAATGTTGCACACCTTTTCTCTACAAATGGACAACACACATATCAAGAAGAAACAAGAGGAAGAAAATGGGGCCTTAGCTATCTTTTTCCCTAAATGCACTAGGAGGCACCCTAGAAATGAATGTCCACTGAAGGAGAACCATTCCACAGATAAGTGTCCTTATTTTCTTGGATTGAAATTTGTATACCAAGTGTCTAAAGGTGGGGCTGAACAACTTTGTTATATCAACCAAAGGATGCCTCAAGGACTTAGGCCACATTAGTAGGGCATGCAGGGTGCATCCTATCCCTATTACCATCCCAATCAAAATGCACCCTCGCCCACTTGGTGTTCTCCTACTCACCCTTCATGGTCCACACCTTCTCCTTGGTCTTATGCAGCTCAATATCCTCCCCAACCAACCAATCATCCATTTCAGCCATAAGCTTCTCCACATCCTTAGTGGAATACTCCATTACAAGGTTGGAGGCCTCAATTCAACCAACCTCCTACTTTACTGCCTCCACCTCCATCTCAACCACAACTAATTCATCCTACTCCACCTAAGCAACCTCAGATGCCTACTCAACAAAATCTGAACCCGAACAACAAGAAGGAACAACAGGTCTATAGTGGAGAGACATATTACCATGCCTATGTTATGGAGATTCAAGAAATTACCTCAAGTCTAGAAGAGTGTTACCAAATAACCAACCTCCATCTCCACTTGAGGAGCTTGAAGAGGAGAAGGTAGAGAGTGTTCTTCAAGCCAATCCACCTCCTTTTCCTTAAATATTGATCCATCCTAACAAGCACACCCGAGAAGAGACTAAACTTTTGGGAACATTTAAGAACTTGTGTGTGAAAATCCCACTCCTCCAATCTATCAAGGATATTCCCATCTACAATAAGCTTATAAAAGACAAATGTTTCAAAAATATGGGGCAGAGAAAGAAAGAAACCCCTACCATCAATGTCATTGGCCAAATGTCTGATCTGATGTTGGGGAGAGTGATTTTTCCAAAGAATCTAGAACCTGGAAGTCCTGTGGTAGATGTACACATTTATGGCATCATTGTCCCCCACACCTTGATGGATCTTGGGGCTTCCATCAATGTGATGAATAAGGAAACCATGCTCAAACTAAACCTCCAAATATCTTTGAGAAAGACCACAACAATGTTGTAACTTGTAGACATGTCCACAGTAGCCCTTGAGGGGGTTGTTGAGGACGTAATGGTCTCTATTGATTCCTGGGAGTATCCTGTCGACTTCCTAGTTCTCTAGCCCAAGAAAAAATTCAATGGCTACCCTCTCATCCTTGGAAGACCATGTCTGGCCACTGTCGATGCTTACATACGTTGTAGAGCTTGGAACATGACCATTAAGAATGGGCATTTTTCCAAACAATTGGTATTGTACCCTCCTGCTCAATTATCCCTTGAGCATGACTTGCCCATATGGTAGGAAGAGGAGGAGAAAGATGAAGTGTATCATACTATATCCCATCTGATCTATACCGTAGGTGTTGTCATAGGAGGGGGGCAACTTGATGAAGATGACCTTATTGACCAAATATTCTAGAACCAGCCCCCCAACACCATACCCCTTGATGAGCTTGTGAAGGAATTTGAGGATAATCCTTGGACAGAGTTATGCCTAGTGGACCCAAGTCCTCCACATTTCAAAATGATAGAATTCTGTCCATCTAAAACTTTGAGGATCAACCCTTCTCTCTCAGCCAACCAAGAAGAGAAGTTGTGTAACATGATGAGAGAACAATTTTATGCCTTTGCTTGGAGCTATAAGGAAATGAAGGGAGTACATCCCCTTCAGTGTTTACTCACCACATCTACATTAAGGAAGGATGCAAACCAGTGCACCAAACATAGAGGAAAATGAACCCAACCTTCAAAGACATAGTAAAGGAAGTGTTGCAAAAAATTTTGGACACAGAGTTCATTTACCCTATCTCAGATAGTGAGTGGGTCTCCCCTCTAGTTTTGGTCCCAAAGAAGAATGGAAAGTGGAGGATCTATGTGGATTACAGGGAGTTGAACATAGCCACTAAAAAATACCATTTCGTTTTACCTTTCATTGATCAAGTCTTTGATGGCCTTGCAGGGAAGAAATTCTTCTCTTTTCTGGATGGATTCAATGGTTATAATGAGATCTAGATCAACCCAGAGGACCAAGATAAAACTACATTCACCTGCTCTTAGTTTACCTTTGCTTATTGGGTCCTTCATTTTGGATTATGTAATTCCCCTTCCACTTTTCAAAGGGAAATTCTGTGTATATTTGTTGAGCTATTTTATGACCTCGTAGAGATCTAGATGGATGATTTCACTCCCTATGGGTGTGACTTCTTGGAGTCTCTCTCTAACTTGAGTGGGTGTCCCCTCTAGTTTTGGTCCCAAATAAGAATGGAAAGTGGAGGATCTGTGTGGATTACAAATCCTTATTTTAGGTTACCTTTTCTTACAGGTTCCTTCCTTTTGGATTATGTAATTCCCCTGCCACTTTTCAAAGGGTAGTTCTGGGTATGTTTGCTGAGATAGTTCATGCCTTTGTAGAGATCTACATGGATGATTTCACTTCCTATCGGTGTGACTTCCTGGAGGCTCTCTCTAACTTGAGTGGGTGTCCCCTCTAGTTTTGGTCCCAAAGAAGAATGGAAAGTGGAGGATTTGTGTGTATTATAGAGAATTGAACAAATCCACTAAAAAAAACATTTCCCTTTACCTTTCATTGATCAAGTCTTGGATGATCTTACAGGGGAGAAATTCTTCTCTTTTTTGGATGGATTCAGTGGTTATAATCAGATCCAGATTAGCCCAGACGACCAACATAAAACTACATTCACTTGCTCTTAGGGTACCTTTGCTTATAGGGTCCTTCCTTTTGGATTATGTAATTCCCCTGCCACTTTTCAAAGGGCAGTTCTAAGTATCTTTGCTGAGCTAGTTCATGATTCCGTAGAGATCTACATGGATGATTTCACTCTCTATGGTTGTGACTTCTTGAAGGCTCTCTCTAACTTGGAGAAGGTCCTAAGGAAGTGAATTTAAATGAACCTCTCACTTAGTCATGAGAAGTGTGAATTCTTGATGAATGAAGGGAATATCCTAGGCCATTCAATATCTTAGGAGGGAATACAAGTGGACCCAAATAAAATTGCTATTATAAAGAGGGTCCCTACTCCTCAAAAGCAGAGGGATGTTAGGAGTTTCTTGGGCATAGATTGATATTATAGGAGATTTATCAAATAATTTAGCAAGTTACCCTCACCATTGTTTGGATTTCTGGTGAAAAACTCTTAATTTTGTTGGTCAGATAGTTGCCAAGAGGCCTTAGAAATATTGAAGGTAAAATTGACTACTGCACCCATACTTAGAGGCCCAAATTAGGCTCTTCCTTTCGACATCCATGTTGATGCATCTAACAAAGTTGTAGGAGAATCTCTAGGATAGATAAATGACAAGTTTCCTTATGCCATTTACTTCATTAGTAAAAATATGTCTAAGGCTAAATTGAATTACATTGTGACTGAGAAGGAACTTCTAGCTTTTGTCCATTCCTTGAACAAATTCAGACACTACATCACTGGTTATCAAACCTTTGTGCATACTGACCATGTTGCTATCAAGTACTTATTGAACAACCCCGATGTGAATGCTAGAATTATTAGATGCTTTCTTTTATTACAACAGTTTTACTTAACTATCATTGATAAGCAAGGTAAAGAAAATGTAGTTATAGATTTTTTGTCTAGAAATGCTTTCCCTATAGGTGAAGAAGGGATGGTTGATGACCAGTTGTCAAATGAAAACCTATTTTCTATTTCAGTTCTCTCTCCATGGTTTTTTGACATAGCCAACTACGTAATTGCTACAGAATTCCCTCCAAATCTGTCACCTAGGGAGAAGAGTAGAATTGTGAGGAAGAGTGCCCCTTTCACTTGGATTGGGGGAAATCTCTTCAAACTAGGACTAGATCAAATTTTGAGGAGATGTGTTAGGGAAGAGGAAGTCTTTGAAATCCTCTCAGCTTGCCATGATGGGACTTGTGGAGGTCACCTTGCTGCCAAGAGGACAACTTTCAAGGTTTTACAAGTTGGCTATTACTGGCCCACTCTTCACCAAGATGCTAGAAGATACACCAGTCGATGTGATCAGTGTTAAAGGATGGGGAAACCTAATGCCAAGGATGAAATTCCCTTGCAATCCCAGGTGGATTTAAAGCCATTTGGCAAGTGGGGCATGGATTTCATTAGGCCAATTGATCCACCATCAAGCAGAAAAAGAACATAATTGTATGAACTGATTATTTGACAAAGTGGGCTAAGACCAAGGCTATCAAGGTAGAAACATAAGGGAAAATGTGTTTTGTAAATTTGGGTACCCCATAGAGCTAATCATTGATCAAGGAGCTCAATTTACATCACATTTGATCGAAAATTTGTTGAGGCAACATGGGATAAAGAACATAAAATCTACTACCTATCATCCTCAAGCCAATGGAAAAGTAGAGTTCACCAATAGAGCATTAGAAGGCATCCTTGCCAAGGTTGTGAGCAACAACAAAAATGATTGGGTATATAGATTAGTGGAGGCCACTTGGGCCTACAATACAACTAGTATTTGTTTCACTCCTTATGACTTGGTCTATGGGAAGAAGGCTCTGCTCTCCATTTAGTTTGAATACAACACTTTGAGAATGGAAAAACAATTGTATTTCGATGTTACAAAGGCACAACAAGAGAGGTTGCTCCAGCTAAATGGTCTGGATGAATTCATAATGTAGGCCTTCCTACACATGAAAGTTATCCAAGTACATAGGACGGTTTTTCATGACAGGAACATCAAGGAAAATATTTTTCAAGAAGGATATTAGGCTCTACTCTATGACTTGCAGTTTAAGGACTTCAAAGGAAAATTGATGACAAGGTGGTTAGGCCCATACCTAATAGAAAAGTGCCATGACAATGGATTTGTTCAAATCAGGACCATTGATGAGGAAGTTATTCCCTTTCTTGTCAATGGATATAGATTGAAGGCTTACAAAATACCTATGTCGAGGGAAGAGTTCATAAACACCATTAGCAAGGAGGTAAATGTGATTGGAAGTGTCCTAGCTTCGAAGTCACAACATTCTTGAAAACTGTTTTTATTTGTGGAAAAAAAAAGGAAAAAAAAAGGAGAAAAAAAAGAGGCCTGGATGCAAAACCTCCATGAAGCATTTCAGGCCAACTCTTGGGTTGAAAACCTCCTTGAGGCAGCCCAAGAGTGAAGAAAAAATAAAAAATAAAAATAAAATATCCCTGGGTTAAAACCTCCTTTCAGGTGGCCAGGGCAGGCAGGCAGGTTGAAAAAATATCTTGAGGCACCCTATGTGTCCCTCAAAATAAAAAAAAAAAAATAATAATAATACCATGATAGGGAACTCCAACCTATCCATTAATAAATTCTGTGATTTTGCTAGTTTTGAAGACAATGGAAAATGTAGAGCTACATGGACAACATGCTCAACTTTCATTCCATTTTCTCCACCATCCACTCCATACCATCCATGTCAACCATGTCCCTACCACTCTCATCCATTCTCGGGGCTCAAAAATCAAATTTTTGGCATTTTCTAGTTTTCTACAGGATGTGCTGTAGTTGTTATAGGAAGATCCTATAGCACTACACTGGGATGACGTAAAATGCTATAGGAAAATGGATCTGATAGAAAAATATTTATGCATGGCCTATTCTAGGTTTATTAGGGTCTCTTCACTTGATACAACCATTCACCCATCATCCATGCATCCCTGCTTAAAAAAAAAATCACCATCTCCCCATACCTAAACTCTGTCTCATTAAAAAAATAGGGAAAATTTCAAAAATTAATTAAAAAGAAAATCAGATGATATGTCCTCCATTGCCACAACCCTTCACTACTCCATCAAGGCTCTGCTATCATCCAACCCCCTACACTACTTCCACACATCCCTTTGAAGAAAAAAAAACCTTTGAAAAGAAAAAAGGGGTTGATACAGGATCTTTTGTAGCAGCCCGTGCCGCCATTGCATTGAGCGTGGAATCTAGCTTTTTTCCCATCCAAGAGGAGGAGAGGGTACCATCACCCATGGGCACCTTTCTCTTCCTAGCAAGACTCCACAACATCAGTAGCAAAAACACCTAAGATATCAAGCACTTGCACACATGAATAGAAACAAGTAGTTAGCTATATAGGAGCAAAAGGAAATACACAGACAAAAGGGCAAGGAAGAACTTCCCTGAGAATCAGTATAGAAGTCCAACACTCCAACATGCACCAATCAAGCACAAGGTAGGCATAGGTATGGTAACTTACTCAGCTCCTCACTAGGTGTGATATAATGAAAAATGTGTAAATTTCGAAGAAATGTCTTTTTAATAAGCTAGAGGTGGCCAATTAACTTGAACACCCTCATCGCATGAACAAAAAATAGCCTATTAGTCATCATACCACATAAAAGTGTCACATCAGTGGAAATCAGTTAAAAGGGAGGCCGAATCAGTTAAGAGGAAGTGGGTGATGATTACGGGGATCAAGAGAATGATCACCCATGTTGGGCCAATGGCCCAAATGAGGAAAACTCGTACCACTTCTAGCCAACACAACACTCTGAGCCCTAACCACAAATAGCATATAACCCAAACTTTCTTTCATTTTTAGCTCATATAGAAATCAAGGAGATAGGGACCAGCTTAGGGAGCCATCGAAAAAGTCAAACCCTACTCTGGCAATCCTATAGGAGGCTGCTACAAGAAACAGCTATAGGAAGTGCAGAAGGCTACAAAAAGCTATAGGAAACACTAAAACTCCATAGCAAGCCTACAAGGTTGCAAGAACCGTGCCTAGCATCAACTTGGTCCTCAATTTTCATGATACCAAGAATTATAGGGAGAAATAAGTGGTCTATCTCTACTCTGTCGGCCATGATTTTCATACTGGTACACTCTGAACTGTCTTAGTAATTATAGTTAACCTATGAAATAAAAATATTTTGGGGCTATAAAAGTAAAGAATTTTGTGGCTATAAGGTGTTGTAATAATTACAGTCATCAACTAAAGTTTAGCTCTCAGCTACTCTTGAATTCATACTAAAGCTATCCCAGAAAATCTTCTACATCTAGCTAAAAATAGAGAAGAAAATGGGAAGGGGATTCAATAGGAGAGAGCCCACAGATACATCAAGAATTCACCTTCATCCCCCTGTGGTAGACATCTTTAGGAGGCATCGCTGGTTAGACTTATTTGAATTTCTCAAAGGATTTGATGATAATATAACTTATGAGTTTTCCATGGATTTAAACCCTCAAGTAAGAAAAAGTGCTACCATTGTGGTGAGAGGGATATCTATTACCATCAATCCTGAGGTGATCAGAAAGGTGAAAAAACTTCCTCTAGGGGTCCAATGGATAAAGGAAGACAAGCCCAACAATACCCTTGCTAAGAAAAAATTCTTCACCAAAGATGAGAAACCAATTAAAGACAAAAATGGGGTTAGAAGGGAGATCCTTCCCTATCCCTAGGATGAGGTGGCCTACCACATCCTTAAGTTCATTTCTTGTGAAGGGATATTGAGTGTAGTCTATGGCTACCAATTCAGACTCCTCCATGAATTTAGATTTAGAGCTAGATTTCCCATAATCCAAAGGCTCAATGTGCTTTATTTTCTCCTGCAGTCCATCATAGACATGAGCCAGAAGGTTAAATATGAAAAGAAACAACGAATAACACACCATGGTTGATAGATTTAATAAGTGTATTAATTCTCCTACATCTATATGTCAATCTAGGCTTGTAAACATGAGTTGTCATGCGCTTTCTACATTCAATTCTTGGTCAGAGCTTTAATGTTTCCTTTATGATGATCAACTAAGTAATGAAACACACAAATTCTTATAAACACTCAACTCAAAAGGAAATCAATCCATCTTTCTAACAAAGGAAAAATCAATAATCAAATTCAACTTAAAGACTTTGAAATCTCTATGAACTTAACCTACTTTGTACTAGAACTGAAATCTGGACTTAAATGTCGACTTGATTCTTTAACAGATTCCAATCTGACAGGCTATGAAAGTGAATGCCTAATCAAACGGACTCCACACATAACTCAATCATTTAAAGCCCAAACCCTAATTTTCGACTCTTACAATTTCCACTTGAAAGAATTAAAAGATCTAATCTACTTTTGATGGTAATTCAACTTTAAACTAAGAAATCAATCTTGTATTCAATAATTGTTCTTAATTCAAAACTATAGAATGAGAAAAGCTTCACATTAATCCCACTTTCGTGACAACAAGTAAAAGATATTTATGTCGGGAACTAATCTAAATACTCTATCTCACATACTTAACCAAGAAACTTGATCTCTCGCACTCAACTAATTTTCATACATATTCCTAATCTATCATAATCTTAAGAACAAGCTTCGAATATCCAACCTTAATTCTATTATCAAGAATGACAAACAAACAAAACAACTATGAATTTTTATCATGCACACAAAACTGTACTCAAGAAAATTATCCTACAGTTGCATAAATCTCAAAATAAACTCAAGCAAACCTATTCAAAATCTCAGCAAACCAACACTTTGTCTTCTCAATGAAAGGTAAATCACACAGCTGATTGCAACCTAACTTCAAAATCAAATCAAGCACACATTTGATGGAAATCACCTCAGGCTGGAAACTACGTTTTCAATCAACAATATCAGACTCTAAGCTATAGTACTACACTCAGACATCAAAACAAAGCAAGAGAAATCACACTGAAAACTAAATTGCTCACTTGAACTCCCAAAATCAATCTTCGAATTTTATTAAGAAACTAAGAATCTATTTGATAAACAAGACTAGATTAAAATATGATAAAATATCTTAATTAATCAATCTGGAAAGCAATATTTCTATGACACACAGACTCATGAAGATAATTTAGCATAAAGCCAACTAATTTTGACTAAATCAAACTTATGATAAGTCAAGCTATTCTGATCAATCAATCTAGAAAGAAATACTCCTATGGAACACACATTCATGAAAATAATTCGGAAAAAAACCAACCAATTTGATAATAGAAAGAAACAAGAAAATGCGATGTATTCGGAATCAACTGAAATCCACACAACTAAACTCACACTAGATCAATTCTTACTATTCAATAAATTATCTCAACTTTGGCATTCTTTTCTGCGTTTTCAATGGATGGACCAACTCACCAAAAATACTCAGTTTACAATGTGATTAAAACAAGTTTCTATATAACTGTGACAACACAGTTAGGAAAATATAGTTCATGGCTTTGGAGAACAGAGTATGACCCTGTCTTAAAAGTAGGAGCGCCAATATTTGGAATGCACATGATAACAACACATTCAATTTTCTAATGTAAAGGATATGAAAATGCATATAATGGCCAGCACACTAAAATCATTCCAAATTCAATAGAATCCTCCACACAACATATAAACAATTGATAAACCAAAGGTAAATGAGAAGCAGCTATAACTATCACACGACTATGTTCCTAAGAAATGATACAAAGCTGATCCTAGAAGGTGGTGGGCCTGGCCACACATGGGGAGATTACTTACTTACAGGAAATGAAAAGCTTTAACATAGGTAATTCATGAACTCACAGTGAACCATCAACAATCGATCATAACTCAATACATAGCCATCATAACAGCCTTCCAATTAAAATAATATTTCTGGAGATAACACTTCAAAGATACAAATGACAATACTCTTTTTTTCCCTAGCTTCCTAGTTATTACAGATCAAACTTTATAGACATCGACTTAGTTAAAAACAACTTGGACCATACATAGCAAATTTAACAACTTGGCTAAATTGATCTTCCAGATTGGATTGCTCGAACAACCTGTTCTTTTTAGCATAACAAACCCTCAACTAACCCCAATATTGGTACCAGATAAGTTCAGTGAGGATAGTGAGGATCTTATCATGGAAAAAGTTGAAATTGTTTGAACACAGCTGTAGGTGGCTTTCTCATCTAGAAATATGTGGCCTATCCATCCTTTACACCATTAAGTATTGATCCTGAAATGGTCGTTGAGTACAAAAATGGTGGAACATGGTTCATTGTCTAGTACTCTCCTAATATCATCATGCTCAACTGCTGCAATATTCACTCTCGATCATATTGATTAGTTAGTTCACTGGTAACAACTCAAATTCACTTAAACTTAACTTATATACAACAAAATGCCACAATGAAATGCTTTACCTCATAGTAGGATTTTGACAATTTTAGAGCAATAAAAATGGCAGGAGAGTAGGTATAGGAGTACAAAAAGGACAAGAATGGAGGTGGAAAATAGTGGAAGTGGGGAAAAAACGGGGCACCAACATCCTCCCACACCTATTTGGATGCATGTCCTCATGCATCTATTACATCCGCCAAAAAGGAAAACGGTGCTAAGCAAAAGAGATTGTGGTCAAATACCAACAGTCTTAATCAATACTTCTATCTCATGTTTAATTGGTGGGGAGCACTTCTGGGATTGGAGAGCTAACCCATGTGCATTCAAATTTTTAATAGGCCTATACCTTGCTACTTCCAACGCAGCAGCTACTTGTTCTTTCTCTTCAAGTCATCATTATGAGCATACAGCCTCAAGTTGGAATCTCTCACCTGATGATTTACCTCCCTAACATAATGAAATAAAACCTTATACTTGTTAGCTTTCTCTCTGAGTCTGGCAATCGTCTTCTGTAGCTTGATGAGTCAGATTTCAAATTTTCCTCTGCATCATTAGTGGGAGCCCTGGTCATTGACTACTGTGATGCACTACCTTCATGCAATTTCCCACTACGTCCTCTTGGCGAAGAAAGGTTCTGACTAACCTTGATAGCACTCCTGCTTACTGAAGGCCGGATAGGAGATAAGGTTGCCATGTCTTGTGCAATATCCGAAGGGATATTTCTCTAGATGTGGGCATGGGGGCTCTCTCAAGGGATACTTCAAACTGTTGTGCATCAAAATCATGAGATGACGAAATGTGGATGCACTTTGAGCTTGCGCCCTCAGCCTTGGATTGTTGGGCTTGAGCCATACTCCGAGTTTGTCATCGGCCCTGAGTATAGGTGTCAGCTAGAGAAGCCAGGGGTTTACTGATGGGAAAAATGGGTCACCTACATTTTGACTTTGGTGTGGCACTCTTGGGAATCCGAGAAGGCTTCGACAAGGGCTCTAGTGATTTGCCCTTTGGTATGGGGCTCAACTCGGGTCAGTCTGACTTGGCCTTATCTCATTTCCTTTTTTGTTTTGTGCCCACCTTGGTTTCCATAAAAACTGATTCTTTGCTAACCTTCAAGATTTTATCAGTTGTTTGGGGGAGTTCATGAACAGGATTGGGGTAGTGGGTAGGAGAGGCATGTGTGGATTCAGATTTAGACATGGGAGTAGCATCATTTAGCTTTAGTGATCAGCCTACTGTGTGTTGTCGTCCTTTGGTTTGAGTTTCTTGCCTAGGAAATTCCTCAACTAGGAAATCTTTCCACGACCTTTTCCTCTTCTTTAGCTCCACAACCAATAGGATTTTTATGAGGCTATGGTGATACAATGCGGTCTCAGGTTTCCTTTCCTAAGACTACACTCCTCGAGTCATCTTATGCAAACTCAATTTCAAGAAGTGGGGAATTTTTAATTGTTTGTCTTCTATAAAATGAGTCATTAACCAAATATGATAAAGGAACATGACTGCATACCTCCCCTCACAAGTTATAAAACATTGCAGCATCATGACCAATGGGTGCCATCATTCCTCGATGCAACTTCATAAAACTCCTTTTTCCAAACTGAGAGATCTATAGGCGGGCTTTAAAAACAAGGAACAATTCAGAATGTCCAATTACCCTCATTTAAAGAACTATTTTCCCTCGGATGGTAGCCTAATGGATTTTCTCACAGACTCTTCTATGAATCTAAAACTCAAGTTGCCCACTTGGACATGCTCTCCATCAAAACTCCACACAAATGCTAGGGCGACCTGCTCATTGTAACCTTGGAACTTTTGCAGAAAGGTCATCCATCCTTTCTCTTCCAAAACACCACTACACTTCTAATACTCCAGGCTGCACACGAAGTGGTCAAAGGTGGTTTCATGATGATCAACTCCCATTCTGCTTGGCACTTGTGTTCAACTACAATTTTTCTCCTCCCAACTCTTTGCTTCACTTTGGTCGGTTATTGATTCTATAACTGTGGTCTTGGATGAATGATCGCCCAATCATTATGATGAATTGGAAGTGTGATGTTGATCATCATCATCATGATCGTCCTATCCATATCTAGTGTAGAGTGCAAACTTTTGATGTAGAGTGCGAACATCATGGCTGAGAGTTGGCACACCCATCTCATGATTGCTAGGAGGTGTCATGAAGACATGACTAAGCGATGATAGGGGCGGATATCATCACACAGCGAGGTAGGAATTATGAGCATATATCATTGGTGATTTTGGGTTCATGTCTCATCGAGAGTGCCAAAATGTAATCGATGTGGGATTGGGGATAGATAGGTTAGGGGGATATAGCATATTATGAGTGGAATTTAGAATGAAAGATAGGTCTGGAGGCGCATTTTCACAACATACATTTAACCATTCACTAATCAAATTCAAGAAATAAAAGTGCATACCTGAACCACTTAAGATATTAGTGCTTTTGTGTTGATTTCCTGATTTTTATGTAGTCTTCCAAGAACTTGAATAAAAATGATGCTGACAGGAATAATGCTAAAGTTGCAACTGTGCTCTGTGATCCAAATTCTGGAAATGAAATTCAAATGACAGGGTCTTTGATCTCTACAAGTTAAGTACATATCATGTGGATCTGTTCTTGTGTAGATCAATCAGTAAAGACAATCATCCTCAACTGTTGGTAAAGATGAGTACTGATTATAAAACATTCTTGTATAAGAAAATATAATCCCTTCATGATTCCAGAAAGGATCCTTCACAAAACCACAACTGTAATAATAAATTTTAAATTTTACAGAGTATGGTACACATACTGTTTGAACTTAATTTCGAGATCCCGTTACTTGATACCATATGTCATGTTTCTTATTATTCTTCAGAAAAAACTATATGTCAGTTCATGGATTTTCAACCAGGCCTGGAATGATGACTACCTAGGGCATTTCTTATTTAGGGAGATGGAAATTTCTAGAAAGAGAGCTCCAAGGGGGCTTCTTTTTTGTAATTATTCCCTTGGGCTTGGAAAAGAATAATTCAATGCCTAAAGGATCCCTAAACTACCACTACTTTATTGTTTTAATGAGCCTAAAGTAGTTGGTGCTCAAGGCATTCATGTTTAGAGAGTCTGAATTGCCCATAGTAGACTCCAGGGGGTTTCCTTTCCGTAATCAATTGAACTAGCAAGGGGCTGGTCATTTGCATGAATCAGTTGCAACCTTAGATCCTTTCATACTTCCTGCAAAAATTGATCACGTGAAAGTGATTTGTGATAAACTTTAAGCCGATGACCATTTACTAGAAAAGAAGTCTTATCATCATCGATAATACAAATACGAACTGAACTGTTATCAAAAACTTCAGTTACTTCATACGGTCCTAACCATCTCATAGAGAATTTACCTTTAAAATGCTTAAACTTACTATCATATAACAAGGCCCAGTCACATGGGCGAAAAACTTTCTTCTTGATAAATTTGTTGTGGCATCAGGCTCTTTGGTTCTGCACCAACACAATTCTATGGTAGGCATCTTGTCATATTTTGTCGAGCTCATTCAATTGCATCAACCTCTGCTCTTGATCCTCATTTAGATTCATGCCCAATTGAGTGGTAGTTCTGAATGTTTTTACTTGGAACTCAATGGGCAAGAGCACTTGTTTACCATAGACTAACTAATAAAGTGTGTATCGGGTCACATTTCTCCAAGTGATCTGGTAAGCCCATAGTGCTTCTGGTAACTTATCTGCCCAATCCATATGATGCAGTTGAATGGTTTTAAAAGGAGGGATTCCAAAACTTTTTTCATGGACTCCACTTGCTCATTATCCTGGGGGTGGTAAGGAGTCAATTTGCAATGCTTAATTTGATACTGCTCCGTGAGTGCCTTGACCAACTTTGATGTAAATTGTGTACCCTGGTCTGTGCCGATTTCATGAGGCATACCGAATCTCGTAAAGATGTCCTCAAACAAAAAATATACTACTGCCTTTTCAGTGGCATCATACAATGCTTTAGCCTCCACCCACTTGGTGATGTAGTCAATGCACACCAAGATATTGAAATTGGGGAGATGGGCCCTATGAAGTCCAATGCCCACTTCTCAATGGGTTCAATGGAAATTTGTGGTTGAAGAGGCATTTCATCGGAGGCAATTGGTCTCCCCATCAATTGGCAAGCATCACAACTCAAAACAAGCTTCTTGGCATCTTTAAAAATTATAGGCCAATAGTATTGAGTACGAAGAACTTTGTATGTAGTCCTTTTATCGGCAAAATGTCCACGACAAGACTTGTTGTGACTGGATCTTAACACATCATACATTTCATCTTCCCACACACACCACCTCATAATCAAGTCTAGCCCGATATAAAATAGATCTAATTCGATCCAAGAGAAATTAGCACTACGCTGCACTATATTATGCTTCTCTCAGGTTGACATGTTTTGAGGTAGTTTTCCTGATACCATATAATTAGCGACATCAACGAACCAAGGAGTAATAATGGAAATGGAAAATAATGCTTCATCTCGAAATTCATTAGGAACTGGTGTTGGCATGCTTCCCTATGCAAGGTTCAAACAAGATAAGAAATCAGCTGCCAATTTATCCCTTCCAGGCATATTAATGACAGTTATATTGAATTCTTGTAGAACCAACAACCATGTTGTTATCCTACCATTAGTAATAGTTTTATTCATTAAAAATCTAATAGAAGAATGGTCGGTATGGAATATCAATTACGATTTTAGAGACTCCAATGTGGGGTTTAAGAACCACGACATTCCAAATATAGATATGAGGAATTTTTATGGAAAGGATCTGGTAACTTGGATACTACAGATGGAGCAACATTTTGATCTACATGATGTGCAACCCTCACAAAAGGTACATATTGCATATTTATATTTTGAACCCAATAAGTTTGTATGGTATAGATGGATTTTTTCTCGTAAACCACTTGCCACCTGGTCAATTTTTACGGAGGAAATGATAACAAATTATGAAGATACAAAGAGAAAAACATTCTTTATTCAATTGATAAATCTCAAACAAAAGGGTTCAATGGTGGAGCACTTTGAAGACTTCCAAAAATTGAATATTACAGTAACTGATATTCCAAAGGATACTAGGATTGATGTCTTCATAGGGACTTTAAAACATAACATCCAACATGAGGTTTTCCTTTGGGAACCTGATTCATTGGAGAAGGCATTCAGGGTGGCATGAAAAGTTGAAAGAAAAATTATGGCAACAAGGAAGTCTACCACTCACAACTATAAAGATGAAAGTGTTTTCGGTCCTAGTCTTCCACAACTACAAGGTTGACACTGAAACTATTGGAGGAAAAAAGAGAAAAAGGGCCTTGTTACACTTGTAATAGAAAATACACTAAAGGTCATAAGTGTGTTGAGAACAAATTATTCTACATGGATTGTGAAAAGGAGGAAGAAAAGGAACAAGAAACATCAAAAGAGGAGGATATACACCAAGAACCAAGCCTAGAGAAAGAAGAAATGAATTTGACCATATCTTGTAATGCATTGGCAGGAATTACCACTCCTCAAACTCTCAAGATAAAAGGACATATCAAGAAGAAAAAGGTAATAATGTTGATTTATTATGGTAGTACCCATAATTTTATTCATTGTAAGATAACCAAGGAATTGAATTGCTTCCTATATCTAGCACCAGAGTGTCAAGTGATGGTTGCAAATGGAGGAATCATAAATTGCTCTAGAAAGTGCCATAATATCAAGCTATCCATGGGAGAATATGTATTGAATAGTCCAATGCTTTCCATTCCAATGGGTGGTGCTAATGTTGTACTAGGAGTCCAATGGTTAAAATATTTGGGTATGATAGCTTTTAAATTTCAAGAACTTTTCTTGACTTTTTTTTGTGAATTAAAGGAAGTTGAATTAAGGGGTATTACAGGGAAACTAGGAAAGGTAATGAGCTCTAATGGCATGACCAATCTTCTAAAGAAGAAACAACGGGGTGTAATTGCACAATTATGTTCACTAGATATTTAATCAATGAAATCATCTACTTCTCCAGATCTCCAAAAAGTCTTGGACAATCATTCCAAGGTATTTGAGACTCCCAAAGGCATCCCACCTATTTTTGATCATGGTCATGCTATTCATTTGATTCCAGGAAGTGTTCCTCCAAACACTAGGCCTTACAGATATCCCTATGCCCAAAAGAGTGAAATTTAATGCATGGTTGCATATTTGCTAGAGGCTAGAATAATTCGACCTAGTCAAAGTTCTTTCTCTCCTCTAGTACTATTGGTGCACAAGAAGGATGGATCATGGCACATGTGTTCGGATTATAGGGAGCTCAAAAAGCTTCATATTAAAGATAAATTTCCCATTCCTGTAATTGATGAATTATTGGATGAATTACATGGAGCAATTTACTTCACCAAGTTGGATCTTCATTCAGGATATCATCATATAAGAATGAATACCGAAGACATTTTGAAAACAACATTTATAACTCATGATGTTCATTATGAATTTTTGGTCATGATTTTTGGCCTTACCAATGAACCTTCTACATTTCAAGGTTTGATGAATTCCATTTTCAAACCCTTCCTTAAAAATTTTGTGTCAGTATGTTTTGATGATATACTAATCTATAGCAAGTCTTGGAAGGATCGTGTTCAACATGTTGACAGGGTGCTCAAACTATTGGAGGAGAAACAAGTATATACAAAAACCTTGAAATTTTATTTGGAGTATAGGAAGTGGAATATCTAGGTCATATTGTATCACATGAGGGTGTTAATGTAGCCCCTAAAATAATCAAGCCATTAAGGAATGGAAAATCCCCACATCCATAAAGCATATGAGATGATTTCTCGGGTTGATAGGGTATTATTGCAAGTTTGTTGAGAATTATGGGAGAGTAGTTGCACCTCTAACAACATTACTGAAGAAATATGCATTTTCTTGGACTTCATAAGCAACTAAGGCCTTTGAACATCTTAAAGAGGCAATGTGCCAAGCACCAGTCTTAGCTACGCTAGACTTCACAAAAGCATTTATTTTGGAATGTGATGCCCCAGGAAATGGAATTGGTGTTGTTTTAATCCAAGAAGGAAGACCCATTTCTTTTGAAATTCATCTAATCAAAGGAAAATGAAGAAAGGAATGAATGGAAGAATGAGGAAGAAGTGTGGGCACTCATTCAAAAGTTGCAGAAATACCCCAGTACATATGATACATTTAACTGGAAAAATGATTCATTATGGTATAAAGATCGCTTATACCTTTGTAAGAATTACCAACTCAAACAAACGATTCTTCTAGAATTTCACACCTATCCCTTAGGAGGGAACTCAATATTTTTAAAAACTTACCATAGGGTTAAGAAGGAATTTTTTTTGGATGGCCTTAAATTTGATATTCAAAATTTTGTGGCAGAACGTTTGGTTTTCCAAAAAAATAAAGTTGAGACAATTAAGACCCCAGTCTGTTACAACTTTTATTCATTCCAAGTCAACATTGGAAGGAGGTTTCAATGGATTTTATGACAGTTTTACCCAAGTCCAAAGGAAAGAGTGTCAGCATAGTGGTAGTTGATAGACTTACCAAGTATGCACACTTTTGTGCTTTATCTCATCCTTTTAAAGCCAATACAGTTGTTACTGCATTTATGGAAACAATTCAAAAGATACATGGAAAACCAAAGATTATTGTAAGCGACAGAGATCCCATTTTCACTGGAAAGTTTTGGACAGGATTATTTTCTTGTCTGGGTTACTCAATTAGCTCATAACATATATTATCATCCTCAATTTGATGGGAAAACTAAGATAGTGAAAAAATGTTTGGAAGGATACCTTCATTTCTTTGTATCTGATAAACAAACACAATGGGTCAAGTGGTTACCTTTGGCTGAATGGTGGTATAACAATTCCTTCCATACGACAGCAAAAATGACCCCATTTATGGATCTTTATGGATATCATCCACTATCCATCACATCATCTTTAAGAGAAAATTCTAAGGTTTAAGCAATGGAATATCACATGGAGCATCAACAACAAGTTCTCTAACTCTTAAAGGGTAATCTCACTTTGGCACATGATACAATGAAACAACATGCATATGAACATCTCAGCGAAAGAATTTTTGATGTAGGCGAATGAGTATTTTTATGGCTACAACGATACAAACAAATTTCCCTCAAGAAAGCTAAGAAGGATAGTAAATTATCACCAATGTATTATGGTCCTTACAAGGTGTTGCAGAAGATTGATACTATGGAATACAAATTGGAGCTTCCTGCATCTTCCCAAGTGCACCCAGTTTTCCATGTTTAATGATTTAAGAAAGTTATAGGTGACAAGCTCCCAGTTCAAACAATATTGCCAAAACTTGATGAGGAAGGAAAAATCATATTGGAACCTAAAGCAGTCACAAAAACAAGAACTTGAAAGGTACGAAATGAATCAATTTCAGAGTATCTCATCAGGTGCAATAAATTACCTGCTAAATATTCCACATAGGAGGATGAGAATTTTACAAAAAAACATCTTGAACTACTCAAGCATTGAGGAAAACACTTTTTTGAAGGAAAGAGGAATGTTAGGTCCCTATAATACTAGTGTATTCCCTCATTGTTATTGTCAGTGTAGCCCCCTTATTGTTATTGTTGTGCCCATACATTATTATTGTTATGTCGTCTCTGATTAGATTGTGATACCTTAGACTCCTATATATAGAATGGAGGTTTTTTCATTTCAATAATAATTGTTCATTTGTGTATTGTAAAGGAGGTTTCCCCCTCGAAGAGGTTAATTTTGAATTTATTGATCTATCCCTTCTTCTATTTTGCGAGATGGTTGCATAACATAAGGCTTTCTCATCCTCCTCATGGGTGAAGCACCTTTGAAAAACTATATTGATATCGTGGTGATAAAGAGTGTCACTGATTATAATATAATGTTTGGCTTGATATCAGACATGACACTAGTAAGAGAAAGATATATAAGACCAGAAATTTCGAGTCTATAGATATATGAGAATGTATCCATACCATGGTTCAGATGACGAGATAAGAAATAACAACTCATTAGGAATAGAATCGTTGGATGTCATTTGAGTTTTAGAATTGGGAAGGTCACAAATTAACTCAGCAAAAATTAGGGATTTCTTTGACTTGGATTTGACGAATTCCAAATCAAACTCTTGTAGGATGACAATCCACTTAGAGTATTTGCACCCCAGTAACTATTGTGAGAGGATGTATGTCAGGGGGTTGTAATATGACACAACCATAGCTTTTGGAGCAGGATGTAATGGAAAAATATATGGATAGCTTGAATGATATGGATTGGATCATTATATTGTTTTTCGTCCATCTCAATGCATTTGGAGAGGAAAAAGTAGAGGAATAAGCTCACGGGACATTTTTTACTGGTAGGACCCCAGTTTGGAAAAAAGAGGTCTGAAACATTCTAGGAGATTTTTGAGGCATCAAATGACATTCTTTGGGTAAATTTTTTCCGTTTTGATGCAACACCAATTCATGATATTCTACACTCATATATCTTTTGAATGGTGCAAGAAGCACGTCATTCAGAGTCCATATGCAAAAGTTATGCCACTCAGAAGTTGACCTTCATGTTTTCACACCTATAGTTCAGGAGGATGTCACGCAAACCCCCATTATTTATGGAAATGGGGCTAGCCATGTGCTTAGGATGTAAAACACTCTAGAAGAGTCTATTTTGTAACTCTAGTTAAGAGTTTATGTAGTCAAAATTAACCAATAGTAGGCTATCGAGCTGTGTTATAATCATGCCACTAGGGGAAAGATGCATTCCATTCTTTCGAGAGCATTTTGTTCCATAGTTGAGTAAAGATAGCTAGGAGAGATAAAAGGTAGAGTGCACAAAGAATAATTGTGCACTGTAGTAACCCATTGGCCACAAGTATTACTTCTTTGTACCTGCAGCCATATTTCCAAACAGAGAAAGAGAGCAAAGTGACCTCACCTTCCAGCTAGGTTTTCTCTCGAAAGAGTTTCCCAGAGAGGATATATTGTGTATTATGTGTGTGTGTATTTATTTTATCATTCACTACTTTTCTTCATAATTTCCATTCACATGCATGCACTAATTACAGTTAAATTCATAGATCTTAAAGTTTAATAAAGTATAATGGTGTAGAATTTTCAAAGTTTTAATATAATATTATTAGAATTGTTGTGAAGAACTATATAGTGTAATATCCATGACATTTTACGAATCATTTGGTATCAGATAAGTTTTATTTGGGTATTTGTGGATATTTGTAGGGGATCTAGGTCAGCGGGGTAAGCTAGTGATATTTGGAGAATATGGGGGCTCGAATGCAGAGGACAAATCAGAAGGGGGATTAGGAGATCAGGAAGACATAGAGAACCAACCGAAGAAAGAACCTGAAAAAGATCAACCCATTTTGAGTGTCATGAATCAATCTCTGATCAAAATAGAAGAAAAAGTTGATATCAAGTCATACCATGGTGAGATACACGCTCTGAAGTCAAACCACTTCTTGCAGCAACTAGAATTTTATTTCAGCATCCATTAGATCAAGGAAGGGAAAAATATCTCATTCGTGTGGCTAAAATTAGAGGGTCATGCACTGACTTGGTGGGAGAGCCACACAAAAACCTTGAGGTTGGAGGGAGAACCTCTAGTGACTAAGTGGGAGGATTTCAAAAACCTCATTAAAACACAATTTTATCCCATAGGGTATGTGGAGGAACAGTGCATCCAGTGGCATTACTTGAGGCAAAAGCTAGGCCAAAGCGTGCAGGAGTAACCACAAAATTTAGAAAGATGGCTATAATGTTGAGTATTTATCCAAAGAAACCATATGTACTCTTGAAGTATATTGGGGGTCTTTACCACCATCTGTGTGAGCAACTGATGTTTTTAAAGCACAAACTGATGGACGAAGCTAATGTATAGGCACATACTTGGAGAAAATAGGCCTAAAAATAACACAATCAAGTGGATCGAAGTAGTAGAAGGAGAAAAAAGAAGCTTCTAAGGAGGGGAAGAAGAAGAAAAATAGGGGAAAGGATAAAAAGGTGGTAGCCATAGCACACCAGTGCAAAGATTACAACAACCACTACAACATTGATGTCCCTATAGAGGAGAAGTGTTGGAAGCTAAATCGAGAGCTAAACCTGAAGAAAAAGAAGAAAGATAATAAGAAGAAGAATCTCATGGCCATTGATTAGTGAAGCCATGTTGAAAGCAACTCGGATGTGGATGAGAATATTATGTGTACATCAATGTAGTAGGATGTGAATCTAAGTAGCCTTCATCAACAAGAAGAGAAATAAATGACCAAACTCTTCCATATAAAGATATAGGTCAAGAAGACAAAGGTTGTTGCTCTATTTGACTCAAGATTGCAAGAGAATCTCTATGAAGCAAAGTTGGTCAAGAATATGGGGCTGGAAGTTCATGATCATCCAAACCCATATCCATTGGGATGGGTAAATGAGGATGCAAAGTTGAAGGTGACAAGGCATTGCAAAACTAGATTTTCTATCAGTGTTGATTTTATTGATGAAGTAGATCTGGATGTGGTTCCCCTTGATGTATGTGGAGTCATTTTTGGGAGTCCATACATGTACATGCGTGATGTAATATTCATGAGGAGAGCTAAAAAATACTGGCTCATCAAGGATTGAAAATCATTCATGATCAACGTGCACAAAGGCAAGTCAAAAATTTCACTGGTAAGTGCCAACCAAGCCAAGAAATTCATCAGTTCTAGTAAGAAGTATGTTTTATTATTTTTAAGTGAAATTTAGTGTGAAGAGGAGTCAATAAGAGACAATGCATCCCTAGAGGGGTGTAATAAGAAACATAAACAAAAATTGGAGGAGTTGTTACAGGAATACAAGGATGTGTTTTGAAAGCCTAAAGTACTACCACCTAAGAGAGAAGTGGAGCACGAGATCCAGCTATTGCCAAACTCCCCATTGCCAAATATTAGGTTGTATAGGTAGCATGTTATAGAAGAAGGTGAGGTGAAGAAACAATTACAGCAGCTTGTGGAACAAGGTGTCGTTCGAATGAGTACATCACCATGTGGGTCACACACCATCATTGCGCCAAAGAAGGATGGGACTTGGCGGATGTGTATAGATTACAGGGCGTTGACTAAAATAATGCTCAAGAATAGATACCCCCTGCCTAGGATAGATGATCTATTAGATCAGTTTTACTAAGAAAATTACTTCACCAAGATGGACTTGAAGTCTAGAATATCACCAGCTTCAAGTCAAAGGAGAAGCTATAAGGTAGACCGCCTTCAAAACCAGGAAAGCTTTGTATCAGTGGTTAGTTATTCCATTTGGCCTATGTAATGCACCAACTACATTTATGAGATTAATGAATGATATACTACACCCTTTTATAGATTCATTTGTTATTGTCTATCTGGATGATATACTAGTATATAGTGTTACCTCGGACGAACATATTTTACATTTGACACAGGTGCTATAAACATTGAAGAAGCACTAGCTGCTAGCAAATCTCAAGAAGTGAGTTTGTGCAACAGTCTTTGGTGTATCTCAACTGTGTGATCAGTGGAGGAGAAATAAATATAGATCCTTCCAAGATGGAGGAAATCATGAAATGGCTAGTGCCTACTAATGTTTCTGAGGTCATGAGTTTCATTGGGGAAGCATAGTACCTGAGGAAATTCATAGCCTCAATTTCAGTAGTAGTAGCACTGCTCCACGCCATAACAATAAGTGGCAAGAGTTTCCATTGGGGAAAACGTTAATAGAAGGCTTTTGAGGAGCTAAAGAAGAATATCAGTCATGCACAAGTTTTTGCATTACCGAAATTGCAACGGCCCTTTGAAGTGGAGACAGATGTGAGTGAGTATGTTATAAATGGGGTACTATAGTAAAATCTATACGTTGTGAATGAATGGAAGGAATTAAAACACTGCATGGATTCTTTCGGTCAAAGGCCAATGATGTAAACCTATCGTCGAGAGTGATGATACTTTCCATTGATGTATTCAAGCCCCAAGGTACTAAAGGAAGATTTTCTAGGTTAACTTCCTAGATAATGAGTTGATTTTGATAGGAAGTGACCCGTTGCAAGAGGGCCTTGATGTAACCCCCATCAATGACACAAAACAGGTATCATGAGTCAAGATAGAATGAATTTAATGTGAAATTGGTTCAGGAACTATAGACATGAAATGAAGGATTAAGAATATCGTAGAAAATATCTACTGAATGACCTCTCTCAAACACATCGATGACATTGATTAGAGTTGGAAGCATTGACCGAGAACCGAATATCAAGGCTCTGAAATGGTGTGATGAACAAAAATGCAAGCATATTTCCCAACCCAACATCCACGAAGATGGATTGTGTTCAAGAGAAACTCATTGCCATAATAGGTGGAGTATCCTATTTTCCCAAATTCCCCAACCATTATTGGTCAATACCTCTATATTTTTTTAAAAGCTTGAGGAGGATAACATATGCTTGATCTGTAAGTTCATCCTTCGGATAACCCGCTCCGAGTATGTTTAACGAACCCTGAGAAGGAGTGGTTTGGTCCCATCATGTTTGATGAGTCCATAGTTGTTTGATGTTTTTATGAGTCAAGGAAAGGTATAACTTGGCATCTTTTTCATGTTTAGAGAGATTGAAAAAGAGGCGTAAAAGAAAATTCCAAAGGTTCGTTTTTGTAGATAGTCTCTTGAGTTTGAAAAAGGTAGAAAACAATACTCAATAGAACCTCTTAGCCATGTTCGACTATGATATTCCTTTTTCGTAGATAGCCTATCTTAGTCTAGAAAATAGTTAAACTTATATTAAGTAGACTTGTTTTCATTTATTTTAACGAGTTCAAAAATACAAGTGCTCGAAAATATTTTCATGTTTAGGGAATCTAAAAAGAGATGAAAGAGGACTCCAGGGTGTTCCTTTTTCATAGGTTTACAGAGCCCAAAAAAGTGAGAAAATTATGCTTCTTGGTCAAAATGACTTGTTTCAATCCAGATATCATCAAATCTATTAAAACATCTGTCATCCTACTCAAAGCACCACCAAAATATTAAAAATACATGTTTAATGATAAATTTGAGTCATATTTAGTTAAAAAAGCTAATAAATTATTAAATTAATGATGAAAATGACCATAAGATAGGCAAAACGTAACTCATTGTAATTGGAGATGTTCAAGTGCAATAATTTAGACTTGGTGCACATACACTGGAAATACAAGTAGATGATATATATTTCTTGGCTGGTTTGTCAAGGCGAGGTGCCCCAATCTCTTTGTCTGGTTCAAGGAGTGGTGGGGAAACGATTAAAGATTATGTTAGTGCACAATATTGAATGAGATCTCAACCAGCTAAGGATGGAAAAATCGACATCAAAGATGTAGTTCATTTGCCTTTAATAACAATCATGTTCATTATTGTTAGATTGGTCGACAATGTATCTCTTCATGTGGCGAATAAGTCACATATATAGTATGCTCTAGAATATATGGAGCCAACGATATTCAACTAGAGTGAAGGGGTATTGGTAAACATGATAGAGCAGCTAACTAAAGCAAAATATGGCCGGTTAAAAAACTTCAGCTATGGTTCAATTATGATTTCCTTTTATTTAGAGTAGATTCCATTGCTTAGCCCACAACATATCACACTTGAGCTCGCAGATCTAAGAGTCCCACGGATGAGGATATGGTTGGATCTCATGTCTAAGCATGCAAGTCCTTCATCAATGAGTTTCATGTCTATCTTCTTCAATTGGTTTCATATGCATCTCATTATGATATAATATTATCCAACATAGGGATGGATTTCTATAGAAACCCGGAGCTCACGCTTCTTGCTGGCAAGCGATGGGGTGCCATAGCTAATACATTTTGACCATTTTTTGTATTTTAAGGTTTACAATTTTTTATGATTTTTGATGTATTCAAGACTAAAGTATTGGTTTGTGCACATGCAGATATTGGACCCGTTCGACCAGTGGGCTCTTCTTATCTTCATCATTCAGGAGACCCACAACAGGCACCAGTGGTAGTAGAAGTTATTGGAGTAGGACAAGAGGTGCTATAGGATCTCAATGTGGTTGAGACCCTAACAGAGGTTGAGAATCATTTGGAGGGTTGACCCATGGAATAGTTGAGACTGGGGTCAATGATCTCCCTATGATACTACAGGGACACATGATCAGCGTGCCTAGTAGTATTAGTCAGCTACTGTGAAATATGTATCACACAGTGGCATGCTACCATTGATCTGATATTCACCCTATGAGTGACACCAGTTAAAGATTTATTTAACAGAAGGTATTACAGACTCATGTGCCAGTGTGTGTGTTCTGTGTTATTAAGCAACGGATCGATCAGATTGCCAATACACAGATATTTAAAAGGGAAGACAACAGAGAAATACAGTAAGAAACCACAAAGACACAAGCTATTTTAATAAGGAGTTCACCCTATTCTCCAGGGCTACGTCTTCAGTCCAGCCTTCAGTGGTGGCCTTGTTTTATTGGGTCTTTGAGTAGAGAATTACAATGCAGGAACTCAAGGTGAGTTCTCCTGAAGTAGGTTTGCTTAGCAGGGTGGTTTCTTGGATTTCCCAAGCCACTCGAGTACAAAGAATCTTCTTTTTCCTACCATCTTTGTGACCTTCTAGTCTACAGTGGAAGGAGCCAAATGTGATGCTCGATCTGTATAGAGTCCTCTATGGGATGGCTTGAATCCCTCAAGCTTTGGTGCTCGATGTTACCACTGGTCAGCTCAGCCCTCTGTCAATCTTTGCTTTCGCTTAACTACCTCTTCTCTGGGTTTTGTCTCTTAGTGTTCAACTGTTCCACGCTGTGCATTTTGTTTCACTGTTCATGGCGTTTAGCCATTCAAACTCATGCCCGCTTGGTTCCTCTTCCGCCTCTATCAATTCACCTTCCGCAGCTGTGCTTGGAGTTCGCTATTCGACATCAGCATGAATGCTCAGGGAGTGGCCACGTGTCCTCATCGAAATAGCGCCAGCCTACTCATCGGTTCGTTTCTTTAGTTACGTCATGGATGCATTCTTCCTCCACCATGGTGTTCAAACATATTCCAAATCCCTTTAGAACGTGGCTTAATTCCCTGTCGATCCCGCTTCCTCCATCGGGCGCAATCTCAGTCGTCTGATCTGGGCTCCTCCAGGTCCAATGTCATACGCACGTCCCATGCGGTTGACTTTCTCAACCGATAGCACGCGATCAATGGCGGTTTTCTCTCACCTCTGCCACCACGTGTCGATCGTTGAGTGGGATTGCTCTGCTCTCCTCCAAAACCGTTTACCGTTTGAGGGCGCCCTGATCAATACCATTGGTTTCCAGAGTGCGGGTCCCGCCTTTGTCCTTTTAGCGCTTTTCGTTTCTCTGCCTGTGGTTCTTCGGCTCCCAACGCGACCAAGGGCTTAAGGCTCCTCCATTTCGGCCCTATTCGCCCAACGCATCAAAAATCACCTCCTTTTCCCGATCCAGGGCTCCCAGGGGCTATTTTGACCTCTTGTGCAGTCTCCATGGGCCTCGGTCAGTGTGCTTTGATCGAGGTCCTCGTCGTTCCACGCTGGCTGCCATTGCCACTAGTTTAGGGTGTTTTTGGTGCTATTTTGGATTCTTTAAAGATTTGTTTCATCTGAATACAGTCATGGTTCTTTGACAGTCTTTTATGGATCCAATTCGATTCACGGCCTTCCCACTGAAAGAGCTTTTGGACCACAAAAAGTTGGTTTTCTTCAAGCATCGACTAAGTGAGGAAACTGTTGTCTCACTTGCCCAATCTCAATCCACTTCACACTGCTCGGCTTCGAACCTTTAAGCCCAATCCTGAGGTATTCCACTTGTCCACTGCACTTCGTCCTTACCTTCCTTTCTAGCACTATGTCTTCCCGTAATTCATTAAGATATTCAGGTAGCATGTCATCAACAGAAGGTAATTGACTCTACTCTTCAGGATCCTCAATCATTTAAGGTTCAAACAACCTCAAGCAATTTGCGTTCACGACTAAGTAGTTGTGCATGTAAGCTGGTAGATCAAGGCGAAAAGCATTTTCACCAATCTTCTCAAGTATCCTGAAGGGTCCATACCTGATAGGTTTTAGCTTTTTACTTTCACCTTGCATCCTATCCTTGCTGATATACAACCAGACTTGGTCTCCAACTTGAAAAATATGCTCCATCCAATGCTTATCGTGCCTAGCCTTGTACTTGGCATGGCTCTTTTCTAGTTGTTCCTGTACTGCCTGGTGGATCTCCTGGATCTGTTCAATGAACCTAGTTGCCCTGTCCACGTCACTGTGTCTATCAACCATGGTATCTTTACCAAAGACAAAATCCAAAGGAGACCTTGGTATGAAACCAAAACAGGTCTCAAAAGGATATCTCTGTGTAGAAGAGTGTTTGGCTCTATTGTAAGTATGTTGCACATAACACAAGTGTTCATCCCAAAGATTAGGGTGTTTGCTACAATATCCTCTCAGTAACTAGATCACCGTCCTGTTAACTACTTCTGTCTGGCCATCTATTTGTGGATGAAAAGTTGTACTTTTCTTTAATTTGGTGTCCATTAGTTCCCACAGACTTGACCAAAACTTCCCCATAAATCTGGTGTCTCGATCAGATACAATAGAAGTGGGTAATCCAAAATGAACCCATACATGTTCGAAGAACAATTTTGTAGTTTGTTCAACTGTAATCTGTTTACTACAGGGTATCAAAATACACATTTTACTGAACCTATCCACAACAACATATAGATAATCATGACTTTTCCTAGATTTAGGCAGTCCTCCAACAAAATCTATGGAAATGCTTTCCCAAGGGTGAGAAGGAACTGGAAATGGAGTGTACAAGCCTAGTTTTCTATTGTTGGGCTTGCTTTTCACACACATAGCACATCCCTTTACATATCTAGACACTGCCTCACTCATTCTTGGCCAATAGCAGAACCTTTGTAGCTGTGCAAATATTTTACTTACCCTAAAGTGACCTGATATCAGAGAAGTGTGTGCTTCCCTAATTATCTTTACTCTCTCAGTTTGTGGAATGCAGAGTTTCCCACAATGATATACGATTCGGTCCTTCATGTGATAGTCCAATTCTTTTATTCTTTTGCCTTGACTCAAAGTTGCATATACATCTTTAAAGTCCATGTCTTGAGCATATTGTTCTATGTAGCTTTCATGCAGCATAGAATTATGCTTAAGTATGGTAGATGCATTTATAATGGGTCTAGATAACATGTCTACAACCTTGTTATGTATGCCCTTTTTATATCTGATGACTAAATGAAACTATTGTAGAAAACCCATCCATTTGTAATGTCTTAATTGCTGCAACTTAGTTTGGGAGTGTAGGTATTGAAGTGGATGATGATTAGTATGTATTACTGTTTCTTTGCCCATTAAGTAATGTTTCCAATTTTTCACACTCTGAACTAATACATACAATTCTTTATCATATGTAGGATAGTTAACTACTGCAGGATTAAAGGTCTCAGAATGATAACATATGGGTTTATCGTGTTGTGTCAACACTGCTCCCATGGCATAGTCACTGACATTAGTTTGGATCTCAAAGGGTCTTTGTAGATCTGGCAGTGCTAGTACCAGTGTTGTACTAATTCTTTCTTTCAAGGTGTCGAAGGCTTTCTGTTGTTTGCCTCCCAACTGAAACACCTTGTTCAATCCTGTCAAGGCATGTAAGGGAGGTGCAATTGAGAAAAAATTTGAAATGAACTTCCTCCAATATTGCATTGCTCCTAGGAAGCTTCTTACTCCTGTAGCAGACTTGGGTTTAGGCCAGTTTACAATGACTGCCACTTTAGAGGGATTTATTTTCAATTCACCTCCCCCTACTATATGACCCAAATAATTTAGAGAGGTTTTGCCAAATTCACATTTGGAGAGTTTAACATGAAGTTTTTCTCTTTTGAAAACATCTAATGTCTGCTTAACATGCCTTAAATGTTCTTCCCACGTTTTACTAAAAATCAGAATGTCATCCAGATATACAATAACAAAATCATCAAGAAAAGGTCTGAGTGCATCATTCATTAATCTCATGAAAGTAGTAGGGCATTGGTTAAGCCAAAAGGCATAACCAGCCATTCATACAATCCCTGCTTTGTTTTGAAAGCAGTCTTCCATGCATCTTGCTCTGCAACTCTGACCTGATGGTATCCACTGTGCAAATCCAGCTTGGTGAAATAAACAACTTCCTTCAATTGATCTAAAATATCATCTATGCGAGGAAGGGGATAAAGATTTTTTATTGTTATCTTATTCAATGTTTGGTAGTCAATGCACATTCTCCATGAGCCATATTTCTTTCTCACCAAAATGATTGGTGATCCACATGGTGATGTGCTAGGCTTGATGAACCCTTTCTCGAGCAACTCCTACACCTGCTTTTTGATTTCAGCATTCTCTAAAGCAGACAACCTCTACATCCCAATGTTAGGCAATGGAACATCTTGCTGCAAAATAATATCATGTACTATTCCCTTTTTGGGTGGCAGACCTTTAGGTTCTTGGAACAAGAAATCATATTCTGAAACAATATTTTCTATATCAGCTTGTTGATCATCATTACAACCCTCAAATACATTGGTTTTATCAGGTTTATTTTCCTTTACAACCATAAGTAGGAACCGTTTGCATGAATTTATCATTCTTTTCATCTGTCCTGAGTTTATGAGAGTATAATTATTCTTGAGCTTGTGAGCTCTTACAAAGTATTTGATTCCACCTTTAACAAGTAGATACTTGTTCTCAGTTCTATATAAAATAGCCTTTCTATCATACAAGTAAGGACTTCCTAAAACAATTCCACATATAACCAAAGGAATTACATCTAACTCAACCTCATCTACAAATTCTGACCCAAAAGAAAACTTGAGTTTGCACTGTCTAGTCACTTTTAGTTGTGCTTTATCATTCAACCATCCTAATGGTTATGGTTTCTTATGAGGTGTAGTTGTTAATCCCAATTTCTTTACAATTACTTCAGAAATTAGATTTACTTGTGAGCCACTATCAAACAAAGTATCAATCTTTTGATTTTTGGAAACAACTCGAATATGGAAAAGCTCATGTCTTCTTCTCTCATGTTCTTCATCAATAACAGATTGGCAGAATTACTCGTAGATGCTTTAGAATTCTTACCTTTTATACCTGTGGCTGCAATGATTGTTTCATCTCCCGAGTCTGACCCCAAATCTTTCTGAATAGCTGCAACAATCTTCTTCTTCTCGCCCTCTGACTTCTTAGGTCTCAGCTCTGGATGCAGAATCCAACAGTGCTCATCATCATGCCCATCCTTTTTACAGTAAGTGCATGAAGATTTTCTTTTTTGTGCAGTGTTAGCCTTCCTTGCTTCCCACTTCTGATTTCTTCTCTCCTTGCTCTTGGTTACAGTGGGTTGGGATGGTCCCCCAACTTTTGGATTTCCATTCTTTCCTCTAGCTTCTAGATGAGTAGCTTGTACATATACCTCATCTATACTAGTGGGATTAAACATGAGGATGGTATGCCTCATGTAGCTGTGTAGACCACCAATGTACTTCAAAAGAGTTTCCAGTGAGTCTAGTGAGATACCCAACATCAATGGTCTCTTTTTGAACTCTTGAGTATACCCTTGCACACTTTTCCCTTTGAACTGCTGAAGAGTTTTCCAACTCATCATGGCTTGTTGCATGTAGGCCAATGGATAGAACTGATTTTTGATTGCAGCAACAAATTCACTCTAGACAGAGATGGTCTTACCATGCTTCTTCATATCATCTTGGGTTCTGCCTTCCCACCAAACCAAGGCAGTGCCTCCTAGGCATAGGCTTGCCAGCTGAATCTTACTATTTTCTGAGTCTATGTTCTATACTCTGAAATACACATCAATTTGTCTAATCCAATTGTCCAACTTTTTAGCATTTAGCTCTCCATCATATATAGGCAAATCAAATTTAACATCTAGTTTAATCAAAGATGCTTTCTTATTATGCACAGGGCTATTAGGAGGTGTAGGAAAGTTTTCTTCTTTCTCGTTCCCTTTTGAGTGGTCATGGGAATGAGATTCATCTTCTTCTTTATCTTGTTTAGAGCATGATGAATCTTCATCCTTATGCTTTCTAAATTCCCTATACATTTCTTCTACCATAGAATTTATAGCTAGGATACTTTCTATGAATTGAGGGTCTAGCCCTATAGAACCTTCCTTTGACATTGTCTTCCAAGAATAGACTCTCCCAATTTCAAGATTAGTTTCCACAAACTCTCCTTCTCCTAATTTGAGCTTTGATCTAGTGAGCATTCACAGCTAAACCAAAACAAGCTTGTCCAACCTTACAACCTAGAGCTCTGATACCACTTGATATGATATTCACCTTATGAGTGACACCAGTTAAAGATTTATTTAACAAAAGGTATTACAGACTCATGTGCCGGTGTGTGTGTTCTGTGTTATTACGCAATAGATCGATCTGATTTCCAATACACAGATATTTAAAAGGGAAGACAACAGAGAAATACAGTAAGCAACCACAAAGACATAAGCTATTTTAATAAGGAGTTCACCCTATTCTCCATGGCTACGTCTCTGGTCCAACCTTTAGTGGTGGCCTTGTTTTAATGGGTCTTTGAGTAGAGAATTACAATGTAGGAAGTCCAGGTGAGTTCTCCTGAAGTAGGTTTTCTTGGCAGGGTGGTTTCTTGGATTTCCCAAGCCACTCGAGTATAGAGACTTTTCTTTTTCCTACCAGCTCTGTGACCTTCTGGTCTACAGTGGAAGGAGCCAAACGTGATGCTCGATCCAGACAGATTCCTCTATGGAATGGCTTGAATCTCTCAAGCTCTGGTACTTGATGCTGCCACTGGTCAGCTCGGCCCTCTGTCGATCTCTGCTTTTGCTTAACTACCTCTTCTTGGGGTTCTGTCTCTCAGTGTTCAACTATTCCAAACTATGAAATTTTTTTTGTTGTTCATGGCTTTTAGCCATTCAAACTCATGCCCGCTCGGTTTCTCCTCCCCCTCTGTCGATTCACCTTTCGCAGTTGCGCTTGGAGTTCCCTGTTCGGCGTCAGCATGAATGCTCAGGGAATGGCCATGTGTCCTCATCGGAACAGCGCCAGCCTGCTCATCAGTTCGTTTCTTCAGTTACGTCGTGGATGCGTTCTTCCTCCACCATGGCAGTCAAATATATTCCAAATCCCTTTAGAACGTGGCTTAATTCCTCGTCGATTCTGCTTCCTCCATTGGGCGCAATCTCAGCCATTCGATCTGGGCTCCTCCAGATCCAACGTCATATGCAAGTCCTGCGCGGTTGACTTACTTGACCGATAGCATGCAATCAACGGCGGTTTTCTTTCACCTCCATCACCACGCATCGATCGTTGAGTGGGATCGCTCCGCTCTCCTCCAAAACTATTTACTGTTTAAGGGCGCCCCGATCAATACCGCTGGTTTCTAGAGTGCAGGTCCTGCCTTTGTCCTTTTAGCACTTTTCGTTTCTCCACTTGCGGTTCTCCGACTCCCAAAGCGATCAAGGGCTTAAGGCTCCTTCATTTCGGCCCTGTTTGCCCAGCGCATCGAAAATCACCTCCTTTTCCCGATCCAGGGCTCCCAGGGACTACTTTGACCTCTTGCGCAGTCTCCATGGGCCTCGGTCAGCATGCTTTCACCGAGGTCCTTGTCGTTCCACGCTGGCTGCCATTGCCATTGGTTCAGGCTGTTTTTGATGTTGTTTTAGATTCTTGAAAGATTTGTTTCATCTCGATACAGTCATGGTTCTTTGACAGACTTTTATGGATCCAATTTGGATCAACCATGAGCACTATGATTAGTCTACTAGGAGGCTTATAGCCATATTTTGACTACATGTATGTTTTAGGCCATGTGGCCACATGTGCCTCGGGCACAAATTTTCTAAAAACAAAGCTTTGATATATATAATATATATATATATATATATATATATATATATATATATATATATATATATATATATAGATATAGATATATCTATACACATATAGGTATATAGATATATATATGACTATCTTTAGTGTTTCTTATGCTTCTATTATTTCATTTCAATATGGTGTGATGTGTATTGAATTAATTTACATGCGTCACAAATGTTGATCTAAAACATGATTGACAAGTGCATCTGTCAATGTATTTAGATTTATAGAAATATGTTGATACTAGATGAAATAAAAATATCTTTCTAGAAGTTAAAACCTCATGAACATGAGAAACATAGTCAACCTTCTAACCGAATAGACATTAGCCAATTGTAGTACTACAATATGTGACTCAAGTCTGATGACTATACAATGGATACCATGTGAAATAGTATCAGACAATACTTCGATCACTACATTATACTCAATGATTTTATTTGTAGAGAAATCCATACAAATTCCTTATAAACTTACTAACTCACCATTTGGAGCATATATAGCCCAAGTTGCGGAAGAGAGGTTCTGAGTACTACGAATAACACCATCAGTATAACCAAAGTATGGTTCAAGGGATTGCGACATCTGCAAACCAAATGTAAACATGATTAATAGAAACCTGGGAAACTCTAAAGGGAACAGGCTGCAAACACACTCAAGCACACCTATATACAGTATGTACACAATGCACTACGCAAAAAAGTCTCAAGAATATTATTTCATTAAGTACAACCCATTTCTAGGTTGCACCAAGGGAACAAGTTGCGCCAAGGGAACTCCATCAAAATCACCTAGCTCATAGGCCCCTTTAGCAAGAACATGTTTGACAAGATATGGACCCAACCACATTAGCTCAAACTTCCCCGATCCTAATTTAAAGGACTCTTGATCGTATAACAGAATAAGGTCTCCTTCCAAGAAGACATGAGGATTGACACTCTTGTCATGTTGTTCCGTGATACATTTCTTATGGGTTTCGTTAGCTAAAGTGGCATCTCATAGGGTTTCATCTAAGCACATCAAATATAAGAGACATTCATCTTCCACGAAAGTGGCTAGGAGTTCGACAACAAGTTTGAGGGATGGAATTTCACGTTCAATTGGAAGGATATCCTCGAGACCATAGACCAATTGGAATGGTGTAAATCCATTAGTAGTCCTAATAGAAGTTCAGTATGCCCACAAGGACGCATAAAGAATGAGATGTCAGTCCCATTTATGAACCCCTATCATACATTAAAGCATCACTGTGAAAACTTTATTAATTGCTTCAACTTTCCCATTTTCCTGAGGTTAATAGGGAGCAGAACTTTCATGGGAAAGTCTTTGCTTGGTAGTCAGTTTGGACATCATGTGATAGCGAAAAAAATTTCCATGGTCCATAACTACATCTTGCAGAATGCCAAACTGCGCAATAACATGGTTGAAGAAAAATAAAGCATTTGTTTCATTGATATTAATATATGTAGGCATCACCTCAGCCCATTTGGTAAAATATGGTGGGTCAAAAGTAACCAACATGTAAGATCTTCTGTGTGATGGCATATCTAGACAAATGACCGCCACATGACCCTGAATGGAATTCATTAACATTTTAGGTCCCTATAATACTAGTGTATTCCCTCATTGTTATTGTCAGTGCAGCCCCCTTATTGTTATTATTTTACCCATGTAGTATCAATATTGTTATTATTGTGCCCCATAGAAGTCCACTATGGTTATTGTTGTGCCCTTACATTATTATTGTTATGTTGTCTTTGATTATACTGTGACCACTTAGACTCCTATATATAGAAAGGAGGTTTTGTCATTTGAATCATCCAATAATTGTTCATTTGCATAATTTAAGGGTGGTTTCCCCTCAAAGAGGTTAATTTTGAAGTCATTGATCTATCTCTTCTATTTTGTGCACTGGTTGCATAACATTTGGTATCAAAGCTTTGGATTCTAGGTTTCATTGCTTCAAACAAGCCATCGTGTAATGTTCGTTATAAATTTTTGTCTATGAAGATTCAGAAGATGAAATTGAAACCACGTTGAGCCGAAATATTGGTGAACCTCATGTACAAATTTCAGAGCTTATCTCACTGTATTTTTGGAGACATAATCCGAGTAATTTAGGGTTTTGCAAGCTCCAGAATTCCATCTCAAACAGATGACCATGGAAAAAACATCATAAATTTCTCTCTGAGAATCAAATTTAAATTTTGTAAAATGTGAGTGCAAGATAACAGAACGTAGTTTTTGGGATATTATTTTCAAGGCCAAAGGTCAAAAAATTACATGTGGCACTTTGTACAAGTTCACTCTATTGAATCAGTCTATACTCAGGTCATCATGGGAGATTGGCATAAATATTTCTTGAAAATTCCAATCTCGATCATAATTGTGGGGTTGGTAAGAGGACTCATAGAGCTACCACAGTTCAAAAGTTAAGACCTTGGAAATCCAAAATTACAAAGATACAATAGATTCAATATAGATTTCCTACAAAGAGAAAACAAAAGGTGTGTAGTTTTAAAATTTGCTTAAGTTTTGTTTAAAAAAGTAGTTTGAAGTAATTCAAAGGGCATAGTGAAGCATAATTATCATTAATTGATGACCTAAAGAAATAAAATGGAAACGCCTAGTAAGAAACTTGAAAGCTCTACTATGTCACATGAAGAAGAGGAAGAAATGCAACATGATATATCAAATTTACGAGACCAAGTGCAACAAACTTTGCTCTTGCAAAAGGCAACGAAAAATGAATTAGAAGCCAT
This sequence comes from Pinus taeda, assembly GCA_000404065.3. Taxonomy (NCBI): domain Eukaryota; kingdom Viridiplantae; phylum Streptophyta; class Pinopsida; order Pinales; family Pinaceae; genus Pinus; species Pinus taeda. Next base: position 141,769 of record APFE030327715.1, on the reverse strand, counting down.
GATGAATGTTAAGATAGATGGTATAAAAAGGGACATGGGATTTTTGAAAGATGGTTTAAAAGCATACATGGAAGTATTGATGAATGTTAATATAAAGTGGTTGAAGGAAGGTTTGGAAAAGTTCCTAGAAGAAAGGTGTTCGAGTCATGTGACAAGGAAATCCATTAAAATGATGATGAAGACAAGGAATATCAATTACAATTTTAGAGACTCCAATGTGGGGTTCAATAACCATCACATTCCAAAGACAAATATGAGGAAATTTGATGGCAAGGATTTGGTAACTTGTATAGTATAGATGGAGCAATATTTTGATCTACATCATGTGCAACCCTCACAAAAGATATGTATTGCATCTTTATATTTAGGCCTCGATCAGTTTGCATGGTATAGATGGATTTTTTCTTGTAAACCACTTGTCACCTGGTCAATATTTACGAAGGAAATGATAGCACGTTATGAATATAGAAAGAGAAACACGTTCTTTATCCAATTGATAAATCTCAAACAAAAGGGTTCAATGGTGGAGCACATTGAAGACTTCCAAAAATTGAATATAGGGTAATAGATATTCTAGAGGAGCATATGATTGATGTCTTCATAGGGACTTTAAAATATAACATCCAGCAAGAGGTTTGCGTTTGGGATCTTGATTCATTGGAGAAGGCATTTTGGGGTGGCAAGAATATTTCAAAGAAAAAATATGGCAACAAGGAAGTCTACTACTCACAACTATAAAGATGGAAGTTTCGTGGTCCTAGTCTTCCATAACCAAGAAGGTTGACAATGTAAAAATTAGAGGAAAAAAGAGAAAAAAGGCTTTGTTACAGTTGTGATAGAAAATACACTTAGGTCATAAGTGTGCTTAGAATAAATTATTCTACATGGATTGTGAAGAGAAGGAAGAAAAGGAACAAGAAACATCAAAAGAGGAGGATATACACCAGGAACCAACCCTAGAGAAATAATAAATGAATTCGACCATATCTTGTAATGCATTGGCAAGAATTACCACTCCTCAATCTCTCAAGATATAAGGACATATCAAGAAGAAAAAGGTAATAGTTTTGATTTATTTTGGTAGTACCCATAATTCTATTCATTGTAAGATAGCCAAGGAATTGAATTTCTTCCTATATCCAACACCAAAGTGTCAAGTGATGGTTGCAAATGGAGGAACCATCAATTTCTCTGGAAAGTGTCATAATATCAATCTATCCATGGGTGAATATGTATTGAATATTCCAATTCGTTCCATTCCAATGGTTGGTGTTGATGTTGTACTAGGAGTCCAATTGTTAAAATCTTTGGGTCTGATAGATTTTAATTTTCAAGAACTTTTCTTGAATTTTTTTGGGAAAGGAAAGGAAGTTGAATTAAGGGGTATCATAGGGAAGCTAGGAAAGATAATAAGCTCTAATGGCATGACCAAGCTTCTAAAGAAAGAACAATGGGGCATAATTGCAAAATTATGTTCACTAGTAATTCAAACAACGAAATAATTTGTTTCTATAGATCTCCAAAAAGTCTTGGACAACCATTCCAAGGTATTTGATACTCCTAAAGGCCTCCCACCTATTCATGATCATGGTCATGCTATTCATTTACTTCCAGGAAGTGTTCCTCCAAACATCAGGATTTATAAATATCCCTATGCCTAAAAGAGTGAAATTCAACGTATTGTTACAAAAATTGTAGAGGCTGGAATAATTCAACCCAGTCAAATTTATTTCTTTGCTCCAATAGTATTGGTGCCCAAGAAGGATGGATCATGGTGCATGTGTTTGGATTTTAGGGAGCTCAACAAGATCACTATTAAAGATAAATTTCCTATTCCTGTCGTTGATGAATTATTGGAAGAATTACATGGTGCAATTTACTTCACCAAGTTGGATCTTCATTTAGGATATCATCAAATAAGAATGAAGATTGAAGACATTTTGAAAACAACATTTAGAACTCATGAGGGTCATTACAAATTTTTGGTCATGCCTTTTGGGCATACCAATGCATCTTCTACATTTCAAGGTTTGATGAATTCCATTTTCAAACCCTTCCTTAGAAAATGTGTGTTAGTATTTTTTTATGATATGCTAATCTACAACAAGTCTTGGAAGGATCATGTTCAACATGTTGACAGGGTGCTGAAACTATTGTGGGAGAAAAAATTATATGCAAAAACCTCAATTTTTTTTTTGGAGTATAGGAGGTGGAATATCTGGGTCATATTGTATCTCATGACAGTGTTGAGGCATGCAAGCTCCAAGGCACTGAATGGTTTCTAAATAAACTTCCTAGATAATGTGCTAAAATCGATAGGAAGTGATTCATTATAGGAGGGCCTTGATGTATCTCGCATAAACAACATGAAACAATTACAAAATTTTGAAGTGGAACATAATAGAGAGTGATTTATGACTGACTCAAGGATGGTCGACACAATACAAGGCATTAAGGATAGTAAAAACTGGCTAATCTATACATGGCCTACGTGATAGAAGGCTTAGTAATTGAAATTAGGTTGAAATTCTCTTGAACATATTGATGGCACGACAATTGTCATAATAGAATTGACTCAAAAAGTGGAGTGCAAATCATAGTATAATACTTTTTCAAAGGGGTTGGATCAATGAGATACAAGTAGAATTTCCGAACCTTGACACAAGGAGTGAAAGGGTGTCATGTTCAAGAGAGACTTGCTTTCATACAAAGTATATACATTTCCTTCTCAAATTTCCCCCACCATTTATGGCGAGTACCTCTTTATTTTTATGCGAGTTTGAGGATGATAACATATACTTGAACTATAATCTTATCCTTCGGATGAGTCCTTTAGATTATTTTTAAGGAAACCTAGCAAGGAGTGGTTCGGTCCTATGGTGTAGGAATATCCTCTCTGTAGACAAAGACGATCCCTCTAGCCCAAGAGAGTGGGTCTAGCCACAAACAAGACAATCTAATGTAAACTTCCTTAATTAGAATTGAATAAGAGGGCCTGCCTCTTATAATTCTATTCCACTTGATTTTGATCTTGCTTGCTTGCTTTAGCTTCCTTTCGTTCAAGTACCTAAAACAAATGTGATAGCATAAAATTGAATCCAATCAAATGTAATATTACACCCGATATAGGAAATAAACCATTAGTTATATTAAAATAAACTTCAAAGAGAAATAAAACCAAAGCCTTGACGTCAGAGATCTCCTTTGCAATATCCAAGTCCTGCTACATGCCTTTTCAACACTCTTTTCCTCCTTTAGCTTGACATTAAATGGCTTCCAGGCTCTAACTCTCTCTCCTCATGCTTTAGCTACCAAAGACTAGTCTTTGTCATCTAATACTAATCTTCTTCCATCAAAAGCTAAAGATTTCAGAGTTTTGCAGTTGGTTCTATCTCTCCACCACTTTCACTATGTATTGTATTGTGTTGTCTCTAACCAAAAAGGGTAAGAGGAAGTGGTTTATATAGGGAGAGGAGGATAATAATGAGATCCACTCAAGGGGGAAGAAGTTCTTATCTCCTTGGGAAGGTCCACTTTTAAGGGGGAAAGAACCTTATATGGAGTTCTCGGCCCTTATCCAACCAAACGAACATCCAACACATCGCCACTAGAAGTTTCTAGACTTGAAACTATGTTTCCTTTTATAAAAACTTTCCAGAAGTAGAACAACGTGAGTATTGGGCTAACAGTAGCACTGATCGACATGCGTCATAGTGTAAAAATCCACCATCGGCGCAAGTGAGACACTGGGAAAGAGCATTGACCTTAAAATCTGGGTTTTAAGAAGGATTCTCTCGAAATGTTCTAAAGGGAGTGGGGACTATTTTCTTCAAACTTCAAGGGATGCAAGAGCATAGGTTTCATGGTGAAAGTATAACACAGTAGTCACTACTAGGGTTTTCCAAGATCAGGAATGGGGAGTGACATGGGAGTGACAAATTACTATGTTCAGATGCCCCCTAAAGAATGAAATCAGAGCTAAGAGTGATGGCTAAAATGCTTTAAGACAAGGCGAGGACTTGGAATACCAGCATCGAAAGATCTGCAACTCGAACATACATGTAAATATCTGAAATATGATAGTCATGCCTGATAAACATGAGAGGCATATAACAATACATGAATCCATGGTATAGGTGCAGCTATCCATCAAGAAAAGGATCATGTGCATGGATCCTCAGCGTGGACGCTACCATCCGACTGAAGGGATCATATGAAATAGATCCACGACATCGGCGCAGCCATTTGCATAGAGAGGATCAATAGGAAAACACCCACGGTATGGTTGCAGCCATTCAATTGAGCAGGATCAAAATGATACCCATGACATGGTCGCAACCATCCATCTAGAGAATCATGTATATAATCATGAATAACTCATCATTCCTCACAACCTGAACTTTTGTGATCTAAGACTAGGGTCTTGCGCTCCAACACGACCCTATCAAAGTACAAGTTCTAACATGTGAATAGACATGCTAAAGTCGAACATGCTAGTAAATCACTTGATTACCAGCCAATGATGTGAACCGTTAACAAGCACAAGAGAAACCACCCATAATGTTAATGGATCTCAAGGTACCATCATTACAATTCACGAAGTGTGAATAAGGAACTGAATTCGAACACCTGTGAAATCATTCGGTCAAAGGCCAATGACGATAACCTATTTTCGAGTGTGAATAACTTGTCATTGAGGCATCCGACCTCTAAGGTAATGGAAGAGAGTTTCTAGATCAACTTCCTGGATAATGAGCTCAAGTCGACAAGAAGTGATCTATCGAAGGAAGGTCATAATGAATGCTTCATCATCGACACGAAATGGGAAACACAATGAATGAGATTAATCCAAGATGTTGACATATGATCATACAATGTACAGGTAGGAAGACTTCTCTTGTACATGTGGATGACACGACTCTGGATTTTGGTAGAATTTAACATCATAGGATCAGAGGTCATGGTGACATGGTAGAGATCACATGAGCGGTTTAAAATGGATAATCTAAAACCCAGGGAGGCAAGTGACAAGGTGAGGATGTCCAAAAACTTGACATGAACAAAAAATGAGTGTCAATGTTCAAGAGCGACACACTGCCTCAATTGAGGAATACAACTGATGATTAATTCCAATTTTCCCCCACCATTTCTGGCAAGTACCCCGGTTATGCTTACACAAGCTTGACAGGGATATCAGATGCTTGTAATATAATTCCATCCTTTGGATGGATCCATCCTAGTAATTTTTATGAGCCCTAGTAAGGAGTAGCTCGGTCTCGTCATAATGACAAGTCTTATGTTGTCTAATCTTTTAACGAGTCTAAAAAAGGTGAAACTCGACATCTTTTTCATTCTTTAGAGAGTTTGAAAAGGAAGCGAAAAAGAAAACTCCAAAGGTCCCTTTTCGTAAAGTTGACTCTCGAACCTGAAAAGGTAGAAAACAATATGTGAGAGAACCTCCTAGTCATGTTTGACTAAGGTATTCCTTTTTTGTAAATAGTTTATCTTAGCCTAAAAAAGGGGTAAACGTATACTGGGTAAATGATGTTTCGAAACCATTTACAAGGTCAAAATGACAAGATCTTAGAAATCTTTTCATGTTTTGAGAATCAGAGAAGAGCTTAAAGCAGACTTCCTGCTTTTATTTTCTTTAACGAGTCTAAACAGGAAAAATACTCAGCAATCTTTTCATTTTTAACGAGTCAAAAAAGAGATTAAAGGTGACACGTCCTAGAGGAATGAGTGGCATAAAGGGTAGCAACAGGTTCCGGTTAAGGGGGAACTGCTCAAAACACTGAAAGGTCAAGGGACTAGCTAGCAAAACCAATCATTGTTGTGGTTCCTTAGGAAAGGAAAAAACAACCAAGGGAAAGAATATGATTGGCCAAAGAGATGGTGGAATGAAACAACCAAGGCTCATCTAGCAGAAATTAGCTCATAAAAATAACAATCACGAGATGTAAATTGGGTAGGGGTTCAATTTCACACAAGCTTGAACCATGGGGAGCTCTACTTGAATTCGGTTTCATGTTGACACAAGCTTGACATGAAAAACTATGCTTGAGTTTGGTTTCATTTTTACACAAGCTTGAAACAAAGAGAAACTATGCTTGAGTTAAGTTTGCATGCCCCCAACATAATGACTCAAAGCGAGGTATATGCCCCCCAAGCTTCATTTCATTCAGCTAGGTGGATGGAATGAAGGTTCACTTTCGAGATCCAAGAAAGATTTGACTGGGATTTTATGAGATCTTAATCCAAGGCTCGATTTGGAAGAGGGAGTTGTTTCATTTTTTAATGAGGTTGACACAGTAAAAGAACTTTCCTCGGACATTTATTTCATTTTTTAATGAGGTAGATACAGGAAGAAACTATCCTCAGACTCCTTGATTTATTTTTTAATGAGCTTGACATAAGACAAGGAACTATTCTCACATCCCTTGTTTCATTTTTAAGGAGCTTGACACAAGACAAGGAAATTTTCTCCGAGGTCCTTGTTTCATTTTTTAAGGATCTTGAGACAAGACAAGGAACTATGCCCCGATCTCTTATTTCATTTTTTAATGAGCTTGACACAAGACAAGGAACCATGCTCTGGTCTCTTGTTTCATTTTTTAACAAGCTTGACAAAGACAAGGAAATATGCTCTAGTCTCTTGTTTCAATTTTTAACAAGCTTGACACGAGACAAGGAACTATGCTCTAACCTCTATTCATGGACCATACGAGGACAGGGCTCCCAAGAGGTCCTCACTAGACGAGAGAACCATGCTCTAGGAGGAATACATGTCAACCGGTACTAGTGACAGTTCGGGTTCCAATGACCCCAATACATAATGTACTATATCATCTGTGTGATCATCAACAGATGTGGAGACAAAATGGGTAGCCACATAATTGACCTTTGGCAGGGAGGGTACTACTTGCAAACAAGAACCAATAGGGGACGATGGTTGGATAGGAGGAACTTGGTGACCAATGAACGACAATTTATCAAAGGTCACTATTCTCCCTTTGTGTGGGAAAGAAACCATAGAGAAAAGAAAAGAAACAAGAGCTCCCATGACATAAACATAGTCGTGTCCAAGGAGAATATTAAAATATAAGGGACCTTGGACTACCATCACATCTATATATACGATCTTTCCTCCCAAAGTAATATGGAACTTCGGAAGGATCCCTAAGGGTTAACTGGTTCCTCCATTGAAAGCCAACATATTCTAGGTGACAAGCACAAGTTGTGGGGAATCTAAAGCTTTCCAAGTAGTAGAGGACATGATGCTAATAGACACACCTTCATCTAATATAGTGCCATGTACTACCATATTATAGGCTTGTACTGTGATATGGAAAGGCACATAAGATGGAAGGTGGAATGTAGTCAATTGACTCCAATCAAAAGAAATGACAAAACTACTTGGTGAGGGTATCATGTGATTCCCCCCATGCTCTGTAGGAATAGGCTAAGGACTCTCCTAAACAACTGGGATGGGAGGGTCACTCTTTGATTCATAAGAATCTGAGGAGACGAGAAGAACATGAGAATTATGATCATCACTCTCTTCGGGAACAAAGTGAACAACTGAAGGCAGAGCCAAGTCGACACTTTTTTCAGCCAATGGTTGGTCGAGAACAGACAGAAGAGAGTTATGCTTAGGCAGAGCAGAATGGGCAAGAGATGAATTTAAGTCAATCTCTTTACCAACTAGGATAGGGTCAGAAGAAAGTCTCTGATAACCAACAGGTAGTTAGGGTTGAGGAGCTGTAAGGTTTTCCAAAATTTTGGAAGCTTTATCCATAAGAGGAAAAAGTTGAAGAAGATGCTTCCCTTCACACAACCTACAAGAGAATCTAATATTTCCCTTCTTCTTACCATCATTTGCTGAAGGTGTAGCATTGACATGATCTCCAGAGGTCGATGAGGATGGTCAATTCAAGTCTTAAGGCCATATCTATAAGACTCTCGGAATGCCAAGACAGTCTCAAAGGAGACGGTCACCCTTACACAGCTTGAAAGGGAATCTGACCTTCTGTGGGGGATCAAAAGGTTTGTCTATAGGAGGTGCATTTGGAATAATAGTCGTACAATTGGCCTCTTACTTATCTGACTTCTTTTTCTTCATCTTCTTCTTCTTCTTAGCCTCTTGGTTACTGGATTTCAACCTTTCACTAGGCGAAGTAGAAGAGGAAGGTGAAGAAATAAGGGAAGAAGGTGAGAGGTCAACCTTAGAATCAATGTGACGTGGTTCAAATGAAGGAGATGGCTAGTTAGGATTTGGGACACTCGGGACCACCGAGGTTGAAAATAACCAGATAGATAAACCAAAAGTTAACCCATGGAGGGACAACATTGCCATATAAGGAGCACCAACGTTTCCAAAAGAAGGAAAAGGACCAGGATTCCCATTCGAGGGGAATCCTTGACTAGTAGACTCTAGAAATGTTGCCATTGGAATCAACCCTAAAGAATCACTAAGGAAGATAACTTTAACTAGGAATATTTCTTGGGTAGTTAATTTTAAGACAGTGAAACAAAACTTTTCCTTTTCATATTTTAAGAGTCAAGAAAAGAGCGAAAGGTGACTCTAGTCACTTTTGAAGTTAATGAGCTTGAAAGGACAAGTGCTCGATGATCTTTTCAAATTTAAAGAGTCTAAAAAGATCAAAATGACTACTCACGATAATCTAGGCAAAAGGATTACTAAGTAAACATGAACTGCAGAATACCTCCCAATGAACCGAAAAGTACAACCAAGCAATCTTCCCGAATGTTGTCTTCGGTGTATCACGTTAACAAGGAAGAAGACTTGGCTTCCTATGGATAAAGGATTACAAACCTAGTGGTGTCTCCCTTTATATATGCAACGGTATGGGGAGCACAAGTCCATACTAGTGTTGTCTAATGCCAAAGTGAACAACAACTGCTAGGTTTAAAGATGTTGGAACACATCTCTAGCCTAGACCACTAAATGTGAGAATTAAGTTTCAATGCTTCCTTAGGTTAATTCAATAAATTTTAACGGTTGATCTTGAATTAGGTTTCAATTCCAAGGCCCTATCGCTATCATCTGAAAACTCCTATATGCAGTTGTATGAGAAAAGAAATCTTTCTTTGATGAAAGTTAACACTAATTGAGGGATAGAAAGCACACAATCAACACAACAACCAAAGAATGAAATCTTTGACTAATACATGTCCTAAATGCACTTAATCTTCCCTTAACAACAAAAAGGAGTTTCATATCATTTCCAATGCTTACAATGATGCAATTCTAGCTTCTCAATGACGTTGCTAATGGAATATTTTCGCTTAAGTAAACTAGAATGATATTCTTCTTTTCATAAAATGCAAAATGAATTTTTCACATAAAGCACTTTAATGAAAATTTTCAAAATTTCGAACAAACGAGCATCGATCAAATCCAAGGCATGATAAATGAAACTAAAAGAAACTTCTTCCCTGAATCGAACAAACCAAACACATAAATTCTTCAATTGACAAACCAAGCAATGTAATCTATGCTTGGAAAGAGAAAAAAGACACTCAAAATAAGAGAACAAATGAGACTCTTTCACTCATGCAATTGAAAATGAAGCAATGAAGATGTTGCGACTGAAAGATGGATTAAATGAATCAGCAAATCAGAAACTTGACACAATGAGTAAACAAACAAATGAATGGTAATTGACCTAGATGCCCTAGGGTCATAGAAACCATCCAAAAAACTAAAAAAATCAAGCAATGAAACTTCAAGTCAATCAATCAATCAAACCCAACAAACAAAGCATCCTATTCACTTCCGGGCAAAAGAAGAGAGTCTGAGGGTCAAGACACACTGGCACTAGAATGGGAGAAACTGTTTTTTTCTTAATTCAGAGACCAACATGACTTTTGGGCTGAAACTAGTGCTGATCGACATGACCAATGGGACTGTCAGACTAAATCTAGTGCTGATAGGCCTGATCAACGTGACTGTTTGGCCAAAAATAGTGTTGATCGAGGGATTCAAAGAAAAAAATAAAAAATAGCTTCACATAGGGCTAGACTTAACACATCAGAGGGTGGGCTAGTGTTTGTATGCCTTCAAACAACTCAATACAAATCCATAAGACCATAAATAAACAAATTAGGCACACAAGTAGAAAAAACGGAGTGATGAAAAGGAGATGTATGTCCCTAGTATGGTCACCAATTTGTGGTGTAGGAATATCCTCTCTACGGATAGAGACAATGCCTCTAGCCCAAGAGAGTGGGTCTAGCCACAAACAAGACAATCTAATGTAAATTTCCTTAAATCAGAATTGGATAAGAGGGCCTACCTCATATAATGCTCATCCACTTGATGGTGATCTTGCTTCCTTCCTCTAGCTTCCTTTTCTTCAAGTACCTAAAACAAATATGTAGAAACAAAAACAAATGTGATAACATAAAATTGAATCCAATCTACTTAAAAGGTCAAGAAATTCTAAGTTATCAAATGTAATATTACACCCAATATAGGAAATAAACCATTAGTTGTATTAAAATAAACTTCAAAGAGAAATACAACCGAAGCCTTGACGTTGGAGATCTCCTTTGTAGTATCCAAGTCCTGCTACATGCCTTTTCAACACTCTTTTCCTCCTCTAGCTTCACATGAAATGGCTTCCAAGCTCTAACTCTCTCTTCTCATGCTTTAACTACCAAAGACTAGTCTTTTGTCATCTAAGACTAATCTTCTTCCATCAAAAACTAAAGATTTCATAATTTTGCAGCTGGTTCTATCTCTCCACCACTTTCACTGTGTGTTGTCTCTAACCAAAAAGGGTAAGAGAAGTGGTTTATATAGGGAGAGGAGGATAAAAATGAGATCCACTCAAGGGGGAAGAAGTTCTTATCTCCTTGGGAAGGTCCACTTTTAAGGGGGAAAGAACCTTATATGGAGTTCTTGGCCCTTATCCAACCAAACGAACATCCAACACATCGCCACTAGAAGTTTCTAGATGTGAATCTCTGTTTCCTTTTATAAAAACTCTCCAGAAGTATACCGACGTGGGTATTGGGCTAACAGGAGTACTAATCGGCATGGGTCACATTATAAAACTCCGCCATCGGTGTGGGTGAGACACTGGGAAAGAACGCTGACCTTAAAATCTGGATTTTAAGAAGGATTCTCTAAAAATGTCCTGAAGGGAGTGGGGACTACTTTCTTCAAACTTCAAGGGATGTAAGAGCATAGGTTTCATGGTGAAAGTATAACACATTAGTCACTACTAGGGTTCTCCAGGATCAGGAATGGGGAGTGATAAGACAGTGACAAATAACTGTGTAATAGGTCCCAATTTAGATATGGGTCCTTCATTGTTAAGTCTTACGAGTCTAATGAAGGCATAAATTGATGTATTTTCATGTTTATAGAGTTTGAAAAGAAATAAAATGAAACTACATGATGTCCTTTTTCGTTTAGGTTTAATGAGTTCAAAAATAGGATAAAAGATAGCTCGTTTAGTTATTTCTATGTAAAAATTTAATGAGCCCAAAGAAAGTAAATATCTGTGATTTTTCATATTCAAAGAGTTCGAAAAATCGAGAAAGAAAACTGCAAGGATGTTCTTCTTCATAAATTTTGTCTCCTAAGGTTAAAAAAAGGATAAAACAATACAAAGGAGAATCTCTTCTAGCCATGATTGACTAGATTATTCTTTTTTCGTAATGAGACTTAATCAGTTTGAAAAATGGTTAAAATTATACTAAATAGATGCCCTTTCAAATCTTTTAATGAGCATGAAAGGAAACAAGCTCACTTGAAAATATTTTCATGTTTAAGGAGTCTGCAAAGAGATGAAAGGGAACTCCACAAAGTTCCTTTTTCATATATTTTTTATGAACCTGAAAAAAGTGATAAAGTATACTCAATAACTTATTATCATTTATTTATGAGAATAAGAAGGAACAAAGACTAAGCTCAAGATATGATTCATTTTACACAATCTTGAAACAAAGAAAAACTATGCTTGGGATAGGCTACCTTGCCCCAACATGGTTTACAAAGGCTAGTGGCTTAATTCCAACATGATGACCAGAGGCACATGCCGCCTATACTTTATTGGAGAGATATGTTTCATATTTTAACAAGCTTGACACATGAAATGAACTATGCTCATGGTGATATGTTTAATTTTGAATGAGATTGGCACAAAAAAAGAACTATGCTCATAATGCTTACCTTGATCATGGCTTCCAAGAGGATAAATCTTTTGAAGGAACACATGTCAAGGGACACACCTCGATCATAGTTTCCAATAGGTCTTCATCGAATGGATGAACAATTCTCTGGAAGGAATACATGTCAAGGGACTCAATAGGGGTAGAAATATTAGGCTCCAATGTCCCCATAAACAGTTTATTGTGTCAGCTACTGAATTTGGGTCAAAATAAGTTGAGCATATAGTGAGAGGTTCTTTTTCATCAACAAGTGAAGGCATGTGATAGGTTGCCACAAAGTTAACCTGTGATGGGGGAATACCACTTGCATATAGGGAACATTTAAGGAGGTCAAATGGTTGGAAGTCATATAAGGAGCAATGAACTAAAGATGGTCAATACTCACAATATTCCTATTATGAGGTAAATACATCACTTTAAAGATTGTGGACACAACACTTTCATGGCATAGACATAGTCTCGTCCAAGGAGTAAATTGAAAGCCAAGGAACCTTGGACTACCATAACATCAATACAGATATTTTTTCCTTCCAAGGTAATGGATAGCTGAGAAAGGACCCCTAAATTTTCACTTTCTAAGTAATGGACACAAGCTAAGAGGAACCTATAGCTTGTCAAGCAGTCGAGGATATAATGTTAATAGAAGTGCCTTCATATATAATAGTTTGATATATACTCTTATCACAAGCTTGCACAATTATTTGGAAAGGCATGCAAGAATATAAGAAATGGGGCTCTGATAGTATATTCCAATTGAAGGAAATGACTTTAGTACTTGGAGAGGGTTTTTTAGAATAAGAGAAGTACCAGTTGGAGAATATAACTAGTTTAAGTCTTCATAATTTGCACCATTTTGTATTTTATGCAAAAAGAAAAAAAAAAAGGAAAAGAAAATTATTATTATTTTCTAGATAAGCATGTTGTTCGTACTTTTAGGTTTTTGTGTAAAAAAGTCAAAGTTCTATTTTGGACCTATTGTAAAATAAAATGGAAAATAATTTTTAAATGTAATTTTGGGACAAAGTCAGCGTTGTCCTAATGGAAATGTCTATTCATACCCCTCCAATCTATATAAATAGAGGTAAGATGGAGCTCATTTGGACAAGCACTTGGATGAGTTCTTTGGTCTAAAATATCACATTGAATATGGATAAGAGAAGGAAAGTCAAAGCCTAGAAGAAGATTTACCTTGGTACATCTCTTGTTGTTGAACTATTGCTGATGAATCTGCTAGAAGGAAAGGAAGTTTTGACTTGGCATGTAGAGGTGGAATTTCTGTGGTTATGAGTTTTGGATATCTCATTTGATATGATTCTAGAAGAAGATATTTTTTGGGTTTCCCCTTGGAGGGTTTTTGCCCCAGTTTAGAGCCTATATAGTGTGTTCTATAACCTATATCTTGTGTTCTATTGTCTTCTGTGATCTTCATGTTTTATGGTAATTTCTTATCGAAGAGAGAAAACATATTAATAATAATTCTATCAAATTCACAAGTAATTATCAAGAAATGGAAATCTGTTAATAAAATAAAAAAACTACCCATTTCCAACATGGTATCAAAACTAAGCTAGCTTGATGTTAAAGGATTGAATATCACATCCTAATTGAAGAATCTATTTCTCTGTAAACTTTACGGGTATTCATAAGCTTTGTGAAAAAAATAATAAAAAAGTATGGATTATATTAGGGTGACATCGCTATTGACATAGCCTCAGTGGATTGGGTCCTCCTTTCCATAGCTCAACATTTCAGTAAAGCGATAAATTTTCACTGTGATTAAATTACATGATTTGCTCGAATTTGAAGGGCATATGCAGTCCCGTATTCTACAGTGATTGTCACATAACTCGATTCTATGTATTGGATTATATTTCTTGCATAGTTTGCTTTGAAATCACATTGATTATGATAATATGATCGTATTATGTTTTGAAATGGGTGGCGCTTTGGAAATTACACACTAAATCTCGATGTATGTCGAGATCGATCAGTTACATTGTAATTTTCTTTGGTGGCTCAAAAATAATTAAAAGGTTGAGAATATCAGTAGATCACTACGGCTTGGATATACAGTGAATATGCTGGCACATACAATTCTATGAATCATAATAATGAGGGCACTCTGTGGATATCGATGATGAATCGACTTTGACGAATCAATGTAACGATAACAGTGGGTCAAATTTATAGCACAATTATCTTACCTCCAGGAAAATCGTGACTGTGGATCGGTCTTGTATAGTTTCGAGTCTGTATTATTTGATAAATGGTCGTAATAGAGATGCGTGTCAATGGAATCATTCTAAAGAGTGGCATCAGTTGGAAAACGACTCTAATATGATGCTATCACATAATGAATTGTATTATTCTGTGGGCTAGACAGTGACTTGAATACATTACCATTGTGGCTTAGGTTGACATCGCACATCAGACCACGGTCATTGTGGATCACATACATATTTCCTGTGGCCTTGTTAACACCTAAATCTGCCTTAGGTTGAAGGAAGGCAAAATTCAGGGTAACCACAAACCATGCTCAGTCTGGTAGCTAGCGCTACCAGAACAGGAGAGGGCTCTCTCCGAGTCAAGCTCAGTGAATAGATAAACGATATGGTCTGAGATGACTTACAGTGAAATATTGATTTTAGGCTAGTAAATAAATATGGATACAAGAGGCAAATTTTGATAAATGACTGAGTTTCTAGGATGTATGGGACCAACAAACAACAATGAGCAGAGAATTTAATACAAAGGCGCAGATTACTTCGTGAGGCAAGATATGCGGGAAGTCTAGCAATTAGTTTTGAAATAATGCGAAATGGAAAGATTGTTTAGGAGGGTGAAAAGGGCATAACCACATGAATCCTTTTCAACAGAAGAAGAACACAAAACATGAAACTTTCCCACAGGCAGAACAATAAACATGAATGCTACCTTATCATACTTATAAAATTTCACCGGAAATGAATATGAATGAACTGTGAAACATAACGAAATACATATGAAACATAAAGAGAACACATTTGCTACACTCACGACCACATGAATCTCATGAAACAGAGCCGCTGTCTTTCATTAATCCTCTGTCAAAATATATAATGAAGAACTGAGTTTCTCTCCCACAGTCTCCCAGAAATTACAACCCACCCTTTGCAAATGGTTTGCATACAATAAATAGAATATGCCATGGGGACATAGAACAACCAAGAGTTGGGGTGTTTTTCAAATCATTACAAAGTGGAAGTGGAAAGCCAACCATTAGTGACAGGTGCAGCATTACAAAAATGACAAATGGCTTGGATGGCTGCTCGCCTTCCTTTGCCACTTGGATAGAAGCCAACCTTTAATGAAAACATTATTTAAACTTTGCCTTAGCTACCGAAAAAAGTGTAGTGTAAATGAGCGGGCCCACTTGGAGAAAGTCGTGAATCGAAATGTCGCGAAGTGGAAGTGATTTTGGCCTTTTGGTCTATATGCGCCACGCCCAAATCTATATGCGCCACGCCACTTTGGAGGCAATTTTGAGGTACCTTCTAGAGTCCAAATTGTGCCCAAGTGTGCTTCTTGGAAAGCCATGCCTGTCTACTTTCCAACCCAAGTGGAATTTCTGAATTTGGTGCTCCTTTGCCCCTCCAAAACTTCATTCTCCCAAGACTGCTTCCTGTGTGTCAAAATAGGGGCAGAGAGGTCATGTTTTGAGTGTTTTTGACCTCCTGGGGATTCAAAACTTGCCCAAACTTCTTTTCCATGCACCAGTGGTCATGATTTTTCATGCTGAATCCAAAAATGCAAACCATTTGTGATTTGGAGCTCCCAATCCTAAGCGCTGCACCAGTGGCGCGACACATAGGGAGAAAAACCCTGTGTTGTGCCCAAAAATTTGTCATGTGACCAAAACTGCCCCAAATTTTTTGAAATTTGGGTTGGAGATCCTCTATGAGGTGCTATAATAGGCCACAGAGGCTTCAGCCAAGATTCAAAGCCGATCTTGCTCTTTTTGCCTCTTTTGCCTTTTTGTCGCTTTGCTCAATTTCACCTTCAAACTCCTTATCCGAGCCTTTGAACTCATGTTTCGTGCCCTATAGTGATAAACCATCCGCCTCAATATGGTTTTTCCCTTGTCAACCTTCTCTAGCAATCTCTCAAGGTGGATGTTGATACGTTCGAGCCAAGACTCATGGTCATTGTTAATCTCTTTCTCTAATGGAGTGAGCTCAATCCTCCTATGCTGGGCAGCTTGGCGATTCTCACGGATGTTTTGCAGCTCCATGATCTCATGCTGGTCCTCAAGCTAATTGTTCCTCTGCTCCAAATACCTGATAATCCACTTAGCCCTCTCCAAATTGAGTGACAAGTCTTGGATCTCCGTTTTCTACTCCTGGATGGTCCTCCTAAGTTTGACACTCTCCACATCTGCATCATCATCATGAATGAGGATGAAGTCAGCCTCTTATTCACCTGATGGCCCCTCGTCATGCATGGGCCTCTTGTGCTTGTCCTGTACCTATGTTGTCGATGTCGGAAGCGAGGCCCCTTCCACCCCAGGTGGAGATAACACTCGCTGTGCTGCTACAAACAAATGTCTACTGCATCTCTGATAGGTGATGAATATTGGCATAACAGTGGTCTCATGGCGCTCATACTGATGAGAAGGACCACCTGTCTCATGTTCAACCTCTGATAATACCTGTGAAGTGCTGAAGAGGTCACGGGAGATGAAGTCATCCCAAGTAATGCCCTGTAATCTCAGCTGATGATCCACCAAAATCTTAATAAGAGCAAAGTGATAAACATTGTTAAGTTGTTGTTGAGGGGTCTTGTGCTGCAAGAAGGTGTTCATCCTTTCTATGTTCATGCAAATGAAATATGGGATGTTCATCATCCGTACCCTGGTAAAGTGCATGAGAAACCTGATGTGATAGGCATACAGGCGAGAGAACCTCCCCTCACAGCTGAAATACTTCATGATCAACTTCATGAGTGGAGCATATTCATCTTTCAAATATCGGAACAGAAAGACTCTTTGGAGCTGCCTCAAGAAATTGGCCTTAATGTAAGGCTCATAATGCTTCCGATCCACCTTCTATTTCTTGTATCACTATTCTCCAACATTCGGTATGCCGGTTGCTAATGAGACAGTTTCAGGTGTCAATGTGAAGGTGACCCCGGCCAAGATAGAGTGATCTCCATGTAGGTGAAGCACAAAAAGACGGGCCAACTCATGATGAACTCGAACACTAGCCACCTTTTGACAAAACTCAAAACATGACAGATGCTGGAAACATGACATAGCAAGAGGGCGGGCCTGCAATTCTGTGAGGGTGGTTAGCTCATCCCTAACATGTTTTCCACTTTTGTGATGTCTCCAGGGAGCCTGTTCTTCTGAGGATGAATCACTTTGGGTTTCCATCTCATACTTCGATGAATGCTCAGAGGCCACGACTGTTGTATGTGTATTGTGCTTGCATTGCCCTTTGATGATGGTAGTGAAACTGTGTGATGTTGTGATCTCTGCCACCAAGGGGAACAATGCAAAAAGGGAGTGTTAGGAAGGGGAATAATATGATGGGATTAGGGGTTATGGGGGGGAAATTTTGTTTAGGGACATGTAGGAGGGTTTGGGGATTTTATAAGGTAGGGTTTTGGGGTTTTATAGTTGAAAAATGAGTGGAGGGGTTTAGTAATGTTTTAGGGTAGAGAAAAATGGGGAAAAATGGGATAGGGAGGAAGGGCACAATGGAAAGAAGGGGAAAAATGAGAGGTGAAAGAGGAGCCTTGGCATCAACACAACAAGTTTGCAACCCTAGCAACAATGGTTTTTGATGATTTCAAGTGGTAGGGTTTAGGAGTTTGCAACTATAAATAGCCATGAACCACCATAACCTTCACAAAAATATATGAACAATCCAAGATGTCGACCCTACCTGTCAATTGGAAGGGATTCAAAGTCGATTTGATGCAATTGGGAACAATTTCGGGCCTTTGTGGGTGTGCACCGCGCAACAAACCCAGTGCGTCGTGCTCTATGTGTGTGCCGCGCTCTATGTGTGCGCCACGCCCGTGTATCTCCACCACTGTGGGGTCGTGCTCTGTGCACCGTGCTCTCTATGTGCACCGCACCCCTCTGTGTGTGCGCTGCGCTCTGGAAAACACCTCCAAACTTACTCCAAACACGTGCTTGCACTCTCAAACACTTTGCTATGTTTTCTCTATAACCTTGGGGTGCACAATGACTTTGTTACTTGTGGAGACTTCTATATAAAGGCATTTGGAGTCATGGGTTTAATTTTTGCTTCTTCAAAACCCACTTTTCTAATGTCTTGTTTTGGCACTTTTTCCCTAATTTAAAGCAACTCTGTATTTCACTTTTCCCTTTGAATTTTTAGCTAAAATGATGAAATTCTTGGCACTTTTTGCAGGGGTTGTTGACATGGCATTTGGCCAAGGAAACCATGACTGCGCCTGAAGGGCTCAACTGGAAACATTTTGAAATTTATCACAAATGACAAACTGTTTGACTTTTCTTCAAAACAGAGTTTTGAAGAACAGTCGTAATCTATCAACATGACGATGAAAATCTTTAAATCACAACTTTGTAAGGGTCTCCCTTTGGCCTGCATGGCTTTATTGGACATGTTTGAAGACCAATTTATCTGATCCCTAAACCTAATGACTGAAAATGACTCTCGTCCATTAAAAGATCGAACATTGACTGTCATGGACTTTAGTGAACATTGCCAAAAGACCTAAGCCAACAGGTGCCAGACATGAGGGGAAATGACTAACAAGACCTTTTCCGTCAGATTATGGCATGCGCCTAGCGGAATGCAGCTGAGTGAATGGAGCGGGACTCCTAAAAATGAAATGCAGAAAGAGTTTTGATCTCTGACAAAGGACTGACAAGACTGACTCTAACAGGCTTTAAGGCTAATATAACATTTCTAAAAGAGGAACGACCTTTATCTAAGATTTGATAAAAGTGAGAATGTAATTCTTTGTGACTTTACGGCTAATATAACATTTCTAAAAGAGGAACGACCTTTATGTAGTGTTTGATAAAAGTGAGAACGTAACTCACAAGAAGGCTTGATATTATTGGCAAGAATAATGCGTCATCATGTAGCCGTCCTATAAGAAAGATAATGTTTTGAATCGATGAACATAGCTAGAGAAAACATAAAGAAAGAATGGATCCTTGCCTAGAAAGATAGATGAAACTAATGAAAAGGTATGTATAATGTTCTTTCTTGTCATGAGAAATGGTCGATGAAGTAATTAGGGTTTTGTAAGTAGGGAAAGTTTACAAAGATGAAAACCCCTAATCTTAATTTACCTTTATTTCTTTTATATAAATCCTTGCAATTGATTTCAGACTTTATGCTTCTGTGATTCATGATATATTGTTTACATCTGGAAAAAATCACATTGAGAACAAAAGGTCGACGAGTTTCGAACCTAAATTAAGGTTCATCATCAGGAGATGAGGGGGAAGATTCACTGACATAAATTTATAGATCTCAAAGATGAAAGGTAAATTCCAACGGTTAAATAAAACAAGTGAATGTTACACGATCAAAATCAATTCAAACAATTTTGATTTTATTTTAGTCTATTTTATTATAATTTTTTAACTAAAAGAATATTCTAACAAATTTTATATTATAATTGATTTATTTAATATATAAATATAATATTAATATTAATAACTATTTAAATAGATTCTAATTTTAAAAAAAATATATATATATATATATGAATTTCAAATAAATAAGGAATAACTAGCTAAATCGATAGATAATAATAATAAATAATAATAAATAATAATAATAAAGAGGACATAAATAAATAAAGACATAAAAATATATTTATAAATTACAACAAATAATAAAGGAATAACTGGATAAATTGATGGATTAAAAAAAAAAAAAACCATGGAGAGAACAAAGAGAAGGGATCCACAAGATGTTTAACTTCCATCCATCATCCCTATTAAATTTCTTTTTTCCTCTTTTCAATTTCAATTGTTTCTCTTAATTTACGGTAATGGAAATAATCAACCCTCGCAATGACCTTAGAATTCTCTAAGCAATATGGTGCTTCGTTAATTCAGCATGTTCATCCATAGTAGATGAGTGATTCCTACAATGCTTAAGGTCTACCACGTGCTCTTGAATCCTTTGTGAAATGGAACGACCAGTCTCACCTATGTAAAGGTTCCACATGAACAGGGGATTAAATAAGCACCTTTCATGCATTTGGCATCAATACGGTCTTTAACAAATCTTAAAGAGCTACAAATGGTTTTAAAAGGTCTAAAGGTGGTGCCAATCTTTTTCTTTTTAAGAATTCTAGTAATTTTGTGAGTCGTCCCTTGGATAAAGGGAAGTTGTACATTAGAGTCCACCTTAACCTATTTTTTAGAATTAGATCCCCGACTAGTTTTTAAAAGCACTTTGAAACCTTGCAACTTGCTATAACCATTCTTCTTGAAGACATTGAAGAGATTGTTTCTCTCATCCATCATATGGTTTTCATCTGAAACTCGAATAGCCCTAGTAGCTAAGGTATTGAGAACACCTAGTTTCTAGGCTGAAAAGTGATGAGAATTAGCATGAAGATACTGCTCAATATGGGTTTTCTTACGAAACACCTGGTGGGAGAAAGAACCATCATCCTTTCTTGAAATGAGAACATCAAGAAAGGGAAAGCTTCCATTAACCTCACATTCCATGGTGAATTTAATGGAATCAGACTGGTTATTAAGATGTTCAAAGAAACAAGCTAGCTTTTCCCTACCATGGGGCCATAAGTTGAAGGTATCATCAACAAATATTTCGCACAATTTCGGTTTAAAGCAAGCAAAAGCTAAAGCTCTGGATTCAAAGTCTTCCATAAAGAGGTTGGCAACCACAGGTGAGAGGGGAGAACCCATCGCTACTCCGCACGTTTGCTCATAGAAATCACCATCAAAACTAAAGAAGGTCGAAGTAAGACAAATCTCAACAAGCCTAGCATAATCAAGATCCGTAATGTGATTGATAACTTCAATAGCTTCTTTAATTGGGATGTTTGTGTAAAGAGAAACTATATCAAAACTCATTGGGATCAAATTCAATTTCTTTCAACTCATTAACAAAAGAGAAAGAATCTTTAACAAAGGAACTAGACTTACCTACTAAGGGTTTAAGCTTCTTAGCTAAATATTTAGCAAGGAGATAAGTAGGCCCACCTATGGTATTGACAATAAGTTTAAGAGGCCCCCCTTCCTTATGAATCTTACAAAGCCCATAGATCCTAAGCGTGATAAGGTTACTTTTTATAAGCTTGTGGCTAATTGAGCTTGCATAATTATTAGATTTAATAGCCTCTGCAACAGCCCTAGAAACATTTTAATGGGGTTCTTATTAAGTTTTCTATAGCTTCCATTATTGAAAAGTTGATCTAATTTAAAATGTCTAGGGTTTGTATATAATATTGGGTATATGGTAAAAGCTAAGAAGCGTTGATTTGGATAAACCTTAAGATGTGACATAAAAACCCTAGGGTTGATATTTATGCCGAAATTAAAAACCTTATCAAGGGTAAGGTCAAGGAATTTAGGGTTTTATTTAAGAACCTTAGGAATTCACCCTCTAAGACACCATGGAAACCCTATATTTGACATCATGCTCTTGTATTTGTGTAGTGCTTGGTTGTACTTGTTGAAAATTGCAGGTACTTAAAGGAAGTAAGATAAGAAGGATGAGAATCAAAACAATTATGAGCATGATGGAAGGAGGGAATTATAAGGACCCTAAACAAATTAATGCTAGCAAGTCCATTGATGATTAAAAGAGTAAGCATACATCATTGCGAAGCACTTGATAATAGAATGATTCAATAGAATCTACTTGTTTAATTCTCTTTCAGAAAGATCATATAGTTTAAAATGAATAAGAAGAATAAGACCATATTGCATATTTTTGTTGATCCTAGCATTTTCTAACATCATGTTAAAGGTAGTCATTTTGAAAAGAAGGATCATTAAAATCTTATAAGAATCATCATTATGGAATATTTTTGAACTAACATTATGACTGGTATATATATATATTCCATCTAGTTGGAAATAATATGTCTAAAGGATGAAGGAATGCTAATAGTTGAAGACATGATAAAAGTCTTTTTATTTTTTTCTTTTTTTGTAGAAAAGGAAACTTATCTTTGACAAGTATGAGAAGCAAGTTCAGGATGACTAGATGATTACATGAAATCAAAGGTATGCATATTTGAAGTTATTATTCCCTAGAGCATGGTTCATATCTACAGGGATCATGAAGGAATAATTGATTAAGATTGTGTTGGGTAAGTCTTCCATATGGTTGCATGATGCTCGAAAAGAAATTTGACATTCTATAGAATGTATGGAGATCAAGACTCACAAAATATCATAACATATAGTAATGTCAACCAACATCAAGTATAATATCTAGAAGAAAGAAAGGGAGTTAATGATGACAACTCCTAAGAATAGATTGTAATTTGGTAATCAAGTTTGATGCATGGGCATCAAAATGCATGAACAGAGATTCATGTGGAGATGGATAATGTGAAAGGATGTTGATCTCAAAAAACTCAAGAAATCTGATGCGTTGATGAGAAGGCGATCATAATGAGGTAATCTGATATTAATATTTTCTTATTGATTCTCTGGTTAACATATTGTTTTGCTACCTGGAAATATATTGCAAGAATACATGATTAAAATTGAAGCAATTTCAACAGTATGGATTGAATGTAAGATTTTGGAAATCATGAAGTCAAAATGTTTTTCATCTTGAGATTGAATGGTAGTAGTGTGAAAACATAACCTATAGGTTTAGTTGGTACAATAACAAGGTTCATGAGGAAGTTAGAATCAGCTTGAAGTGTGGAAATGATCAATATAATTCCTTCATTGATGTTGACAATATGAAAATGATGTGCTAGATCGATGATCTAGATCCTGTTATGAGATTGAAGAAAGAAGATGGCTCCATGATACCTCAGAAGGAAGAAAATGTGAAGGAAAGATGAACCCATGCAACTATAAAGAACAAGCAGCTGATATGTTTATGTTGACTTCTCAAATAAAAAGGAATTCTGGAGTCTCCTCTGGATTTGAGAGGGAGAAAAGGAGTCTCCTTGAATAGGAGCAAGGATCTATTCCTTAGTTAAGAAGGAATGTGGAAATCCTCTCTAGTTGATAGGGAGTGATGACGGACGTCACATGTGGATTCTCTTCTTCATGTGTCACGCATTTGACCAAGACTAAGAGTCGTAAGTCTCAATGAAGGCCTTTGAGAGAGGATGGAGGAGGATTGGATAAGGATCTATGGTTTCCTAGAGGTTAAGCATCCAAGAAAGGAAAGGGACTGACATTCTTTGAAGGTAATATAGGTATCAAATATAAGAGTGGTCGATGAGGATGAATAGGCTTTGAGGATTGGGAATCCAAGACAAGAATAGTCCTAAAAGGACATACCTTATGACCATCTGAATGGGGTATGTGCCTTGTAGAGGTAGTGCGTATCACACGTAACACCTCCAAGCATAATGCTCTTAAATGAAGATGAGCTTGTCTAGTTAGACCTCAAAGAAAGTGTTGGTCATAATGTTGATTTTTACAGATGGCTTATTGTTGGGTAATTTAATTGATGGTTAAAATACTTCATTAATTGTCAACCAAGGTTTATGTACTTGTGAAGTGCATGTGCACAATATATGATAGGAGTTCTATTTTTTATTTTAAAAGGTCAGATTGAGTTAAAAATAAATGGAACTAGATTAACTCATAACATTCCTACACAAATGTTCTTCCATGAAAATTTCTTTTTCAAAAGAAAACTAAACCTCAAGGAGAAATCTATTGAAAGTTCTAACTATCAAACTGAATCGAAACTTAATATAATGCAATTTTTTATTTTAATTACTCTATTTGAACTGAATTGAAAGATCTATTCTAATAGGAATAAGTGAAAATTAATTCTACTTGCATAACATCGAAATATTATTCTAAATTCTCTTGAAAATCAAAATATCTATTCTATTCAACAGAAGAGAAAATTTTAATCTATTTACTTAAAAAAAAGACAAGCTAAAATACAACTTTGAAGGATTACATATGTGTGTAGTTGTGATTAGAATTGTTCTTTCCATTACTCATGAAATCGAAATAAAACAACTGAATGAAGCAAAATACAAAAGGGAAATATTTTTTTTCTTTTATGAGTGCTTGGCCTATATAAACTATTGAATGTTAAACCAGAAATCGATGAACAAAATACCAATCAAGAACATTAACCAATTGCAATGAAAGATATACTATTCATTAAATAAGTTAACTACTAACATAACCAAACACTAAACTAACTTACAAATCTTCATGGGGGGCTCTTGTTGAGCGTAAGCACGAGACTAATTATCAAACTATTCACCCACACATTGATCACCAAAGGAATAGAGTAATTTGTATTAAATTTTGAAGTCTTCAATCGCAAATGATTAAAAAATTAAAAAGAGTAATGATGTCTATTACTTCGCCCCTGGGATTTTTATAATATTCTATTAAATAGCAATCTTAAGAGTTATGAGATGAGAAGAATTTTTTTACTTTGACAACTAAGAAATTAAATTGAAATAGGAATATTTCTTCTCATGATTTACCACTAGAAGAGTGAATCGTGAGAAGATTTTGATTTTACATATTGTAACTTATGATTACAAATTATTCTCATCCAATTCCATGCTTTCTTGATAATACCACAATCCTCCAAATTCTGCGCACAGTTGGAGTATTATGACCAGAGTTGACTTCTGGTTTTACCATTAGATCCCTTGTACTAGGTAAATTTCCAGATCGATGTGATAGGTGGATGTCCATACGTTGATCATTTTCCATCTACCTATATCCTTTATTCCTTTCAAGCATGCTATAACTTGTTTAACCCTGGATCTAGTTGCATAATCTTTGGTTAGTTGTAGAATGAGTGCAATTTGGTAGCTATAGGAATGTTTTGATTAAATCTCATAAAGAAACATTAGATTATAAATCATGAATGAATGATAAATTTTATGATGTTTGAGCATATACGAGGTGAAATTTCAACTTAGAAATGTAGAAAAACTATCATGAAAAGGATGGAAAGGAAAGTAAAAGGGTTATAAAAAAGAAAACAATTATGGATTTGAGCATTTCCACACACCAAGGGTTTTTCATGTCCTCATGCATCAAAACTTCAATATTTACAAGTATTTTATTAACTGTACTATCTATGAAGCTTGGATTAGGACATCCAAGCTAGTGCCTTCTTTTTGTTTCTTGGTACTAAATGCTAGTCTCGATTTCTTCATTAAAATCTTTCTCTGCAAGCCTTTGCCTTTGTTTCTAAGGAACCTATTATTGGACTTTAGTTTCTTGTTTTTCTTATAGCAGTGGGACAAATGCAAAAGTATGTTATCATTTTGGTTCCTCAGGATTTCATTCTATATTTTTTATTGCCTCACGTTCTTGTTTGAGATGCTTATTCAATATTTCTTACTCATATATATCCTGTTTTAGAGCACCTTCAATCTTATATTCTTTTTTTTTGTTTTTTTTTCACAGAATCAGATTCCGCTCAGGGACGAACTGTGCAACTAGGGTTCCTGCGTTACCTGGTGTCCTCCCCCATGGTGCTCTCTGTCTCTCGAAACTGGAGTCTTTGCTGACACTGCCTTCATGAATCCGCTCTCCAGAGGGGCGGGAATAACCCCCTCTCCCCTCTCCGATCCCACTCCTGACAAGTCGGCAAGCGCAGGAAGTTAGGCCTGTCCTGGTTCTACTCCTCTTGCAGAGCATGACACTGATCCTGCTGTAAATAGCGATGGTGACTTCACCGCTAGCCCATCGACCGCTAAAGATAAAGGTCTTAACCAAAATGTCTCGATGTCAAGACCCAAAGCGTCCTCTCCAACATGCATCCCCAAATCTACTGAAATAATCAAAATAGATATCCCCAGTCAACGCATCAATAGCCAGATCCAATACATGAGGGATCATGCCCTCATAGGCAAGTTTCTTGGCTTCTGGCCTACTGGAAAGCTTTGCAAGGTTGGATTGCCTCCAAGTGGAAGCCTGAAGGTCAAGTTACCTTGCAACTTGGACCTAAAGGCTTCTTCACAGCTACCTTCAATTGTCTGGAGGAAAAAACATGTATCTTCGAGGGTGGCTTGTACTTCTTCAACTCTGCCGGTCTGTACTTGCATGAATGTATTGAGAGGTTCAATCAAAATAAGGAAGACTTCAACTGGGATCCAGTATGGATCCGAATGTACTCTCTCCCCCTAGAATACTGGAACGAGGAATAGGTAATAGCCTGGGGGTCTTCATCAAGTTCGTTGGGGAAACAAAATGCCAAAGATGTACCTCATATGACAGGATCTGTGTTCACATGCACCTAGCCAAAACTCTAACGGACTTGGTAAGCTTATTTCATGATGATTTTGAATGGGTTCAAACAATAGACTACGAGCATGTTCCCTTTCGCTGTAGGAAGTGCCATGAACATGGCCATCTTTTCAGGGATTGCCCTCTGAATCTGCAAAAAAAAACCTCTGTCACGGAGGCATGCAAACATGCTGAGGGTTTTACAAAAGTTCCAAGTAGAAGAAGGCATGCTAAGAAATCCCCAGTTGATCCTGAAAATCCCAAGAAACCTGTAACTCGGAATATTTTTGAAATCCTGACTTCCCAAAGTAACATGGAGGATAACCTCTCAATCCCCCCCTCAGATCCATCTCCTTCATCTCCCCCTCCTATGCCCAAGTCTTCAAATCCCCTCCCGGCCACAGAACCCATCATCATCCCCGCCTCCACCTCCTCTACAAACAAAGATAAAGATACAGCCCCACAATCTTCCCACATGGAGATAGATGCAACTCTAGCTCTAAGCATACAACATCAATCAAAGGAGGAAGAACAAAATACACCGATACACATGGAGGAAGAACCAGAAAGTGTAGATCTGGCAGGCCTGGACATTCTTAGGCTAGAGGTAGCATGCAGACAAAAGGAATTTAGTGTTATACCCCCTCGGAAAATTGAAAGACTCGAAGAAGTTTTAACCAGAGCACAGCATAACAAATATCTTGGTATTTAAGTAGGCAGTCCTTGGGATGGAAAAAAAAATTCTGAAGGAGATGAAGAAACGTGGACGCAAAACGGATCTGTAGAGGACTATCATTATTGGAGAAATGCTGGTGGACTCTGGTAGATTCCCCAAGCTAACCAAGTTTTTCAAAACTCTTCCCCATTGTTCCCCATGAAGCTAGTCTCGTGGAATGTGCGAGGGCTTAATGGCCCTGCAAAACACAGAATGATTAAAAATATGATCTAGCAAGACAAGTCTTCATTAATTTACCTTCAAGAAACGAAATGCAATAGTATGGTTCTGTAAAAAATACTAAATAAAGCCTGGCTGGGGTGCCGGTCAGTCTCAGTGGATGCTTCTGGCACTTCTGAAGGACTCACAATCATATGGAATCCTCAGGTGCTCTACCTTCATGACTTCCATGCCTCTCACTTCTTCATTTAGACTACCTTCCACCTAATCGGGACCAATATCCATGGACATATTTCTAATGTGTATTTTCCACAAGAATTACAAAAAAAATTGGATCTGCTTGATACCATTTTAGAGCTCAACTCTGACAGGTGCTTCCCCCTTTGTATCTGTGGTGGAGACTTCAATATCATCACCACTTTGGAGGAAAAGTCTGGTGGACGATCGAGGCTAGAGGAAGATAGTAATGGCTTCAAAGACTTCATTAACATAAAACAGTTAAT
Source organism: Pinus taeda (assembly GCA_000404065.3). Lineage (NCBI taxonomy): Eukaryota > Viridiplantae > Streptophyta > Pinopsida > Pinales > Pinaceae > Pinus > Pinus taeda. Next base: position 113,721 of record APFE030327715.1, on the reverse strand, counting down.
GGACCTACAGACTTCGAATGGTACTTATACATGGATAAATAAGAGAAGGGGTTCACAGCAGATAGCCTCCATACTGGATCGATTTCTCATGTCGGACAACGCTATTCATATGGGGGGGGGGGACTTTCATGCCTCCATCATGCCTCATGTAGGTTCTGATCACTGGCCCATAATGTTACAATGGTCGCGTCCGGGTGCTAGGAGTAATAGACCCTTTCGCTTCGAATCTTTTTGGTTTTCACATCCTAACTTCAAAGATGTTGTGATCGATGCATGGAAATCTTTCAATCCCCCAGAGGGAGCCAAGATGTTCCAGTTTTAGCAAAAGTTAAAACATCTCAAACAAGTGCTCAAATCCTGGAACCTCTCTCAGTATGGAAATATTTTCGACCATCAGAAAATGCTAGAAAAGCAAATAAACACTCTGAAACAACACATCATCTCTGAAGGAAGAACTGAAGACTATGCGCAACAGGAGAAGTCACTCCTAACCAAGATTGAAACACGTTGGAAACAAGAAGAGACATTGTGGCGTCAAAAATCTAGGGTCAGATGGCTCAAGGATGGAGAGAAAAATACCAAATTCTTTCATAGGACCACAGTTCAAAGGAGAATGCACAATTACATTGCCTTCATCAACAATAAGCAAGGAGAGCGTCTGGAAGCGCATGAAGAAATGGAACAAGAATTCAAAGAATACTTTCAGGACATTCTAAGAGAGCCTCCAGGCTGCAGAACTCATGCAATACGTTCTATCATGCAGCATATTCCAAAGATCATCACGGAGGACCACAACAATATGTTACTCCAGCCAATCTCTATGTAGGAAGTGGAGGATGCATTGGCCCAACTAAAGGATGGCAAAGTGCCTAGACCTGATGGCTTTATAGCCAATTGTTTCCATGCCTTCTGGGAGCACATCAAAACAGAGGTTTGGGAACTTGTGGAAGAAGCAAGATCGATGCACTGGATCCTCCCCTCCCTTAACACGACCTTCATAGCGCTTGTGCCTAAGGTGGAAGAATCCAGCACTCTGGACAAATACAGGCCCATCGCTCTATGTAACGTAATCTACAAATACATTTCAAAAGTCTTGGAAAATAGGCTCAAACCTCTTCTCCCTCTCCTGATCTCTCCAGAGCAGACAGGTTATGTAGAAGGGAGCCAGATTTTGGATGGGATCATTCTTTCACATGAAGTGATTCATTCTCTCAAGGTTCTTAAAAAGCCAGGTATTATTCTCAAGCTAGATCTTTCTAAGGCATTCGATAAACTCAGTTGGACCTATATCAATCAAATGCTTTTAGCTTTTGGCTTCAGCGCTACATGGACGCGTTGGCTCATGAATCTTATTATCTCCCCTTGTTATTCCATCCTTCTTAATGGATCTCCTTCCTCACCTTTTCGACCTTCCTGGTGTATTCTTCAAGGTGACCCTCTCTCTTTGTTCCTTTTTGTGCTCATGGCCAAAGGTCTCAGTCGTCTCCTTCATTTTGCTCTCTCTTCTCACTCTTTAAAGGGCATTTCTCTTCATGGACAATCTCCCCTCTCTCACCAACATTTTGTTGATGACACTATGCTTTTTGGCCACCCGTCAGTTCAAGAGGCCTCTACCCTCCTAGCCTTGCTCAATCTCTTCTCAAAAGCTTCAGGCACCTCCATCAATGCCTCCAAATCCTAACTCTTCTTCTTAAATACCCCCATTCTCACTCTAAAGAATATAGCAAGGATTTTGGGTCATTCTATAGCTGCGCTTCCCTCGAAATACCTTGGAGCTCCCCTGATAGACTCAGCCATCAAACATGCCTTCTGGAGAACCCTCCTTGACAATCTAGAAACCAGGCTCTCCTCCTGGACCTTCCGCTCTCTCAATATTGCCAATAGGCTCATTCTTATCAAATCCGTTCTCTAAGCCATGCCTCTGTATTTATTCTCCATATTGGCAGCTCCCAAATGGGTTCTTAAGAGAATTCACAATCTTCAGAGAAATTTCTTATGGGGCTCCTCAGGCCTCAACAGAAAATGGGCACTTGTCAAATGGACTAAGGTCTGTCTTCCGAAGTCAGCTGGTGGGCTTGGTCTGAGGGATCCCCTTCACAGCAATAACACCATGGGTGCCCGTATCTGGTGGAAATGGGTCTCCAATCTGCACACTCCTTGGGCTCGTATCTAACAAGCCAAATATGCTCCAGGAAGTCCCCAGGAGGAGCTCATCCGCATAAGAATCACCACCCCTGGATCGTTAATTTGGAATGCAGCCAAAAAGCATAGTGCCTTCATTCAAGCACACAATTTTTGGGAAATACACTCAGGCACCACAACAAGATTCTGGGAAGACTCCTGGCAGCAGCTTCCCAAACTAGCTGCTCTCTTCCACAAACCCAAATGGCAGGCTACCATGCAGCACAGTGATCAAACCCATGTTTATCATTTTTGGCAGTAGCAATCCCCTCATGGCTTTCAACTATGGAGATCAGCAGATACCTAGCAAGCCAACTGGCAAGAGGAAACCTTTGAAGAGATTGATCAAGAGCTCAAACTAAGGAAAATTAAGTTCTCAAATCAGAGGGACAAAATTCAATGGGGATACAATCCAAAAGAGACATTCACCACCAAGGAAGCATACCAAATTCTATATCATCTAGTGCAGATAATTAAGGACCAACTATGGGATAAAATCTGGCAACCAAGCATCTGGCCAAAAGTCTCTACATTCCTATGGCTTTTAAGCAAACCACGGATCCTCACCTGGGACAATCTTCAAGAGCGAGGTTTTATTGGGCCTTCCAGATGTCCCAATTGCAACCTCCACTCAGAGACCAACTCGCATCTCTTGGATACCTGTCCATTAGTTGCAAAACTCTAGGAGAGAATTGCTCAGTGCAACAGGAGAACGGGCAGATGAGTGGGAGACATCACAAATACAATTAGGAACTGGCCTCAGCATCCCTTCCATAGTCTGGTCCTTAATTCCCTCTGGAACTTTCTTCTAGGCTTCGTCTATTGGATCATCTGGAAGGAGAGAAACAACAGGATCCTTAAAAATCTCCAATCGTCCTTGGACTCCCTTTGGCTTCTTCTCAAATAGAACCTTCAAGAAACTCTTGCTCTGAAACATTGGAAAAATGTGGATTTTCCAACCTCACCTCAGGAATGCCTCATTCTAGAAAATTGGAATCTGAACCTCACCTTCTCTGCTCATGCCAATCTCAATCCCTCCATTCATTCTGATTCCCCCCAACTCTCGTCTCTTCTTGCCTCCCAGTATACTAAGCTAAATTTCGACGGTGCTGCTAAGGGAAATCTGAGGCCGGCTGGTTATGGAGGCATTTCCAGAAATGCTGAGGGCACAACTCTGCATATATATCATGGCTCGCTAGGAAGAGATACCAACAATGATGCCGAACTTGAAGGCTTATGGAAGGTCATCTGCACAGCAGTAACTGAATTTTTTTCCCTCTAGTGATAGAAGGGAACTCACAAATCTTAATTGAAGCAGCTACTCAGATCCAATCAGGCACATCAGCTGGAAAGATCACTTCTAGCTAGCAGCTCCTAAGTAGACTGGAACAAATTGAAGAATGGCTAAAGTCTCCCCGTAGCATTACCTTCCAGCACGTTCGGCGATCAGCTAACAAGGTAGCGAACATATTGGCAAATCAAGGGTCTGACCAGCAACTCCCTTTCTTCTCTGGTCCTCTGAGCAGTTCTAATGATGAGAAACTTAAACAAGACTGCACCCTTCTGGTGCAACAAGATCTACCCCTACTGGATGCGGGTGAACAGTACAGTTAGAGGTACGAGGACGGCGGGATGGGCCAGTGCATGGAGCACATTTAATGCCAACTAGCCTCACCCACTGCCACACTTCAATATCCCGGCAAGCTTATTCATTACTGTGTTAATGCAGCGCAACATTCTATATTGGCCCCCTCGCTCTTATTCCATGGTGCTCCTCCCTTTCTTCTCTATTCCTCCTTTGCGAATGTCTGGTCTCCTCGCAGTTGCAGTGCTCTGCTCTTGGGTTTATCTAGGAATCCATTGTGCTCAGGAATGCAGAGCAGATTCTCTACTGGAACTCCTAGTTCTCCAAATTCCTACCAGCATTTGCATTTGTCGTTTGTCCTCAGGCTTTTTTAGGTCTCCTTCGAGAGTGATTACTCTCCCCCTTCCAGTCTCTCCTAGTCTGCAACGATTGGCTACTTGTACTGCTCCTTTTGCTCTGAACAACATGCCTATTTTGTGCCAAAGAATGGGCTGCAGAAGGGGAGGCTCCCGTGGTCGGCCAGGCCTCTTCCTCCTCCTCGGACACCTCTTCTTGCTCTTTAGGATTCAGTATTGGAAGCCATCCAGCTACCAGGTGAGGTCGTGGTCGAGGCCGGGGGAACCAGGCCTTACTGTCGAACTCCCACCATTCTCACGCTCATACGACCCGCTTTCAAATCCCCTTCACTCTCAGCAATCACTCTTTCATCGCTTCTGTTACTATTCAGCTGAGCGAAGGCGCAACTGGCTTGGTGTCGGCAACTCCAAATGCGACTTTGGAGCCGAGGGTGGAAGAGCTACCAGGAACCTCTTAGTATCCGAGCCAGTAGAACAAAGTCCCAAGTGGTTTTGCGTCCCAGGATATGCCAACTCTAGTGCGTCCGACTACTCCGAGTGAAGGTGGTTCGCCAAGAGAAGAGGGCCATCCCTTAGATGATGATGATTCCTCCAGGTTTGGATGTTGGATTGTGGAAGAAGTGCCTTCCACCGCTCAAGACGCATAATCAGGTTGTCTATTATCTGTTGTAGTTTCCGTGTCTGTTCAAGGCTAAAGGTTTAGTTCTTTTTTGCCTAAGTTCACTGTTCGGGTCATAAGTATCAGCTCAGTCAAGCAGTTTCGATCCTCTAGATAGTTTACATTTTTGACACTGTGGTTCTCGTCTCTATGTACCAGTCATGGCTCGGGTTCTAGTCAGTCTTCTACCAGTTTTCTTGGGTCAATTTTTAGAATGTAATGTGAGTAAGCCGCCTACCAGGGCTAGACCTCTTGAAGCCGCTGCCTCTTTGTAACAATATTTTGTATCAATATAGGAGTAGACTTATTCAAAAAAAAATAAAAAAATCTTTTATTCTTTTTGAGGAATTTCATCAGTCAAAGGAACCTCTTCATTAAAAGAATCTACATATTCATTTTGGAGAGGGGAATTTACCTTTTGTTCTGCTCTTTTCTCAAGTGATTCCACATAATCATAGATTTTTTGTTGGATTGGGTTGATTGTGGGTGTCTTCCTAGTTGGTCTTGGAGTCTGATAAAATGGTGATGTTATGGCTTCTTCACTCATGCTATGATCTCCCTCCTTGAGGTCAAATATCTTAGGTGATTGTATGCTTAAATGCCTAGCAATATGTTTGATTATTCTCATATTTACTTCTGGTTCCTCTGTCTTTTAGATGCTTTTTCTCTTGCTTATTTTCCTTTTTTCCTTGTCCACTGGTTTTTCTTCTTTTGTTTCTTCAGACTTCTTGACACTTTTTGTAGCTTTATTCCTTCTAACATCTTCTTTTTCATTTTTGTCTTTAATCTTATCCAAGAACTTATAAACATGGGTGTCATCTTTAGGTACGTCTACTGAATTTTCCATTTTTTTGGCTTCTTTGATAGTCAAACCCTATGCTTCATTAATGGATTTATGGTTAGGGTTTGAAATTGTTCTATGCTAACTCCTTCTAGTTTTTGTAACCATTTCTTCCTCCTGAGCTTCTACAAAATGATTGTGGATCAATTTTTTTTCCAATTGTCTCCCCGGGCCTTTAGATGTGCTTCAATGAGAATTTTAATTAATCCATGGTGATATAGGGCATTATCAAGGGTTTTCAACTCTCATTGTACACTAGAAGCCATTTTCTTGATACTAAAAAGTAGGAAGTATGGTAAATTCAATTCATTTCCATTAATGAAGCACATTAAGAGCCAGAAAAATTAACAAAATCTATGTGAATTGAGATTGTTAGACTAGGCGGAGGAAAAACAAGAAGGAGTGAACAACGAGCACGGATGAATAGCTATGGTTTTAGGTTTCTGATCTCCATGGAGGCGTGTAAAGGGCGGAGCTCCACTCCCTCCTATATGCAGGCAGTGGCCAGCCGAGGTAAGAAACCTATAGAATTTGTCAGAGGACCTTCAGGAGAAAGGAAGAAGAATCTAGAAGAGGATCAAGATTTTACCAAACCAAGGGAGGACAACAACACGAAAGATAATGAGGAAGAAGACAAGAAACAGGGAGAAGAAAACAAGGCACAGAAGGGGCCATGTAAACCCAAGGCTGAGGTCACTCCCAGAGTAGTTTTAAATGATCCTGCTCTATAGGCGCACATGGACCACATGCGAAACTATGCTATCATTTGTAAATTCATGGGATTATGGCCCACTGAAAAGGCATTACAAGCATGGATTAAATACCATTGGAAACCAAAAGGAAGCATAGACCTACACCTTGGGTCAAAGGGCTTCTTCATTGTGGTCTTTACAAATATTAAGGACAAAGACAGGGTTTGAAGGAGGACCCTACTTCTACATAGCAGCAGGCTTCTACATGCAACCATGGATGATGAATTTTGTCCCGAAGAAAGAAACCTTTACTTCGGTCTCGGTCTGGGTAAGACTCTACTCCCTACCTCTTGATTACTGGCAAACAGAATCGTTATCTGCCATAGGAAATAAACTAGGGTGTTTTTTTAAAGCCTTTGAGGCCACCAAAAGAGGAAAATACACTTCCTTCGCACGAATATGTGTGGAGATGGATCTATCGAGAGCCCTACCAGATGAGGTCATCTTGGAAATTTTTTATGAAGAATGGGTGCAAACAGTAGTTTATGAACATATTCCTTTCAGATGTTGCAGGTTCCATGAGCATGGGCACCTATTTAGAGACTGCCCTCTCAGCAAAATAGAGAACAGAAGTAAAGAAACCACAATGAAAGACAATGAAAGCTTTCACAAAGTGGGACATAGAGGAAAAGGGGGCAAAAGGGGGCCAAAGCAACAACGAGTAGAAGGGCAACGGGCCAGCTTGAACAGGTTCCAAGTTCTTGAAGAAAAGGAAGGAATATCAAAAGCAGATCAGGTAATGGAAGGAAGCTCAGCGGAGAAGGAGAAAGAAGAATATAGGGAACAAGCACAGAATGTTACTAAACAGAAAGAGACAACACTGAGCGATGGAGAACTTCAGATGGATCAAGAAATGACTCAGAGTGAGATGGAAACGAAGGATCATGAACTGCAAGAGATTCTGGATAGAGAACAGGGAACCATGGGAGGGGTAGAATCATTACCTCAAGAAGAGTTCAATAGAGTACAACAGTTGTTCCTATGGAAAACTTAGGCCAAAGGGATGGAAAGGCAAAGAAACTATGAAAGGCAGGGCAACGAAGGAGTGAAAACTATGAAAACCACATCAAGATTAGCTCCCAGAAACCCAGGAAATAAAAGAGGCTAGAAAAAGTAGAACGAGCTATTGATGGAATGTGGAAAGCTAATGATAAATTCAGGTAAGATGAAAGACCTAACCAGTTACTCCTTTACAAATCTTTAATAATGAAGTTCAGATCTTGGAATATCAGAGGTTTAGGTAGTAAAAGAAAATAAAGAATACTTAGCAATATAATGAAACAAGAAGCTCCAGATATGATCTTTATCCAAGAAACTAAATGTTCCATTTAAAAAATGAAATAAATTCATAGCAAATGGCTCAATAGATTTGAGTTTCTAGAAGTTAAAGAAGATAATACAGCAGGAGGCATACTCACTCTTTGGAACCCCCAAAAGATTGGCATAATAGATGTTGAGGCATCTAGGAATTATTTATCAGTGGTTATTCAGCCTATGGGAGACAACGAGACTTATTTGGTCACGAATGTTTATGGCCCACAAAGACTGAATGATAAACTCAGATTTCTAGATTCTCTTGTAGAACTAAGAGATAGACGTGCAGGAGTTCCATGGATCATGGGTTGGGACTTCAACATGATCAAATCACTCTCAGAAAAAGAAGGGGGAACCAGAACTTTAAGCAAAGATTCTGTAGCATTGCAAACTTTCATAGATAATATGAAGATAGTTGACACTGATATGAATAATGGCCTCTTTACATGGAACAACAAGAGAGGAGGGGAGTCTTAAGTAGCCTCAAAGTTATACAGATTCATAATTTTAGAGGACCTTATGCTCACAAAGAAGAAAATGATAGTGAGAATTCTTCCCTTTTGTTGCTCGGACCATTAGCCTGTACAAATGGAGGTACAGGGCATTGGTACCCCCAAGAACATACCTTTAAGATTTGAGAACATCTGGCTTACCCACCTAGATTTTATCAGCAATATAGCAATATGGTGGAAAGAAGATCTGCATATTTAGGGAAGAAGAATGTTTCTGATCCAAAAAATACTAAAATACATCAATCTTAGACTCAAAGACTGGAACAAGAATGAATTTGGAAATATTTTTGCAGTGGAAAAAGATGTTGAAGATAAAATGCAGGCACTCAATCAAACTCTTATCACAGATGTCTTTGATAGAGTCAGAGATGAACAAGTCACCAAACTTCATCAAGATTGGTAGAACTTATGTAAACAAGAGGAAATATATTGGAGACAAAAATCTAGAGTTCAATGGCTAAAAGAAGGGGAACGAAACACCAATTTTTTCCACAGATCCACCATGGTGAACAGATACCATAATAGGATCTCTTCGATCAAGGACGAGGGAGGTCATCTTCACAATTCCCATGAAGAGATAGAAACTATGTTAGTTCAACACTTTCAAGTTATAGCAAAGGATACCACTGCAGACAGAGATCACTTTATCAGGGACTTAACAAGGCATATACCTAGGCTAGTATCAAGAGAGGATAATTTCAATCTCAACAGGCCAGTTACTGAAGAGGAGGTCAGTGAGGTCGTTAAGGAAATGCAGAATGGAAAAGCGCCAGGCCCTGATGGTTTCAATGTTGATTTCTTTAAATCCTGTTGGAGCATTGTTAAATAAGATATCATGAATGTAGTGGAGGATTCCAGGTTGAATAGAACCATTCTAAAGGTGCTCAATACTTTCTTCATCTCCTTGATCCCCAAAACAAGATAATGCTCATATTCCTGATAGGTTTAGACCCATAGCTTTGTGCAATGTGGTGTATAAAATAACATCCAAAGTTGTTGCCAATAGACTCAAACCCCTTCTTCCTACTCTAGTTTCTGTGGAGCAATCAGGTTATGTGGAGGGTAGACAAATACTCAATAACATCATTCAAGTGCATGAAGTGGTGCATTCACTGTTAAGCAATAGGAAGGCTGGAATGATTATGCAATTGAACCTTTCTAAAGCTTATGATAAGTTGAATTGGACCTATATTAGGAAGATCCTTCTAGCCTTTGGCTTTGATCATAATTAGGTAAGATGGGTTATGGCATTGGTCACTTCTTCTAGCTTCTCTATTTTGGTCAATGGTTCTCCTTCCAAGACCTTTAATCCCTCAAGAGGTCTCAGACAGGGAGATACACTCTCTCCCTTTCTCTTTATCCTCATGATGGAAGGACTTGGGTGGTCTATCAAGCATGTGAAAGAAGGAGGTAGCATCAAGGGTATCCAACTTTCTGAAACTAGATAGGCTTTGTCCCATCAACAATTTGTTGATGACACTACGTTGCAAGGAGTCCCCACGGTAAAAAAAGCTCTTGCTTATAAAAAATTCCTGCGTGAATTTGCCATGGCCATAGGTATGGAGGTAAATCTGTCCAAATCTAAGATTTTTTCTTCAATACTAATATCGCTATGCAGAGAAACATCTCTAGAATTCTGGGCTTTCAAAGGGAGGTCCTTCTTTCCAAGTACCCGGGAGTTCCTCTAACTAATAAACCTTTGCACAAAAGCATTTTGGAGCTGGTAACTAATAAGATGCAAGATAAAATTAGAAAATGGACTATCAGATCTTTAAACTTGGTAGGTCGGTTGGTGCTTACAAAAGCTTTTTTGCAATCAATCCCAATTTTCATGCTTTCAGCACTTCTAGCTCCAAAGGGAGTTTTACAACAATTTAGAACCATTCAAAGAGACTTTATTTGGGGTAAGGGGGTGGAGAGAATGAAATGGACCTTGGTAGCCCGCGATAAGATTTGCAAACCAAAAACCCATGGGGGTCTTGAATTGGATGATCCAGATGTACTCAGCAAGGTTTTAGGCGCAAAATTATGGTGGCATTGGGTAAAATATCCAAAGGCTCAGTGGGCTAGTATATGGAAAGAAAAATATGCCAGCACTTAGCAAGATAATGATCACATAAGGATGACGGGAATCATAAAAGGATCCCACATTTGGAATAAGGCCTAGGAGAATAGAGGCTTAGTGCCGAAAAATAGTTTCTAGGAAATTAGAGAAGGAGACCTTGCTCTGTTTTGGGAGGATAAATGGCAACAAGAACCTACACCGTTAAGAGAGGACTTTCTGGACCTCAAGAAAGAAATGGATACCAAAGGGTTTTTCAGGGTAAAATATTTTTGGGAACAAACTAGTATTGAAGAAAAATGGAGAACCTAGAAGAATATAGAATTTGGGGATGACAACCCCTTGAAAGCAAAAGCAGATGCACTACTGACAATTTTGGACCAAAGGAAGATTCTTGTTTCAGAGGGGCATGACCAACTTAGATGGGGCAACAATAAAGAAGGTACCTTCAATATTAAGGAAGCCAAGAAGATATTCCTTGAGCTAGATTTCTACGTACCGGACAAGGTTTAGCAGATCCTTTGGAGGCATCAAGGTTGGATGAAAATTAAACTCTTCATGTGTTTGGTACATCATAAGAAAATTTTGACTTGGGAAAATATTCGGAAGAGGGATGTTCTGGGACCTTCTAGATGCTAGGTCTATGAAGCCCAAGAGAAGACAATGGAGCACCTTCTCAACGACTGCATCTTTACCTCTAGGTTGTGGGACACTTTTGCCACAATTTTCCAACAGATGGATAGGGACAAAGCAAGCATTATCAACACCCTAAATAACTGGAGACGAAACTTCTCTGAGTATGAGTTTCTTCGCTTGGCTTGGGTTTTAATTCTAGGCTTCCTAATTTGGAATGTTTGGAAAGAAAGGAACAATAGAATCTTCAAAAATGTTCATAGCACAACCCAATGCATTTTTTAGTAGATCTTAAGACAACTCAAGGAGATGGTTGGTACTATTGTGCAAAACTCCCCAAAAAATCCACCTTTAGAAAATGAGATGCAGATACTTCGTTAGTTGGGTATGTAGGGGCTTATACCACAGGGAATGGATAGGAAGGTTATGAACCCAACAAATAAGCTAGATTATTGGCATCCTTCCCCTCAGGGTTTTCTGAAATTCAACATTGATGTGGCCTCAAAAGGCAACCCAGGTCTTGCTAGTTTTGGAGGAGTGTTATGGGATGAAAATGGCTATATTCTTTTTATTTTCCATTGCCATCTGGGAAGAGCTACAAACAATCTGGCTGAATTAATGGCTCTTGAACAATGTTTAGATTTCCTGAAGTAGGATAATCTCTAGAATATTATTATTGAAGCATATTCTGAGTTGATCATTAACTCGATTAAAAGAATCTGTTGTGGCACAAATCTAGAAAAAGTCTCAAGTCATTGGAGGCTAATCCAGGTATTTCAAAGGATCCAATTTCACCTCCTAGACTTACGCACAGTGAGTTTCACTCATGTGCGAAGGACAGCCAATAAATTGGCAGACATTCTGGCCAATCAAGTAGTGGTTTGCACCGAAAACAAGGTCAAGTTGATTTGGCGAGATGCCTCAGAACATATTAAGGGAGTAGTGTTTTAGTCAAGCGGATGAGGACAATAAGGTATTCTGAAACAGAGACATAGAGACGGGATCTGGTTGACTCTTATGCAGAGTTATGAGACAAGTAAGGTTGATTTTAGTATGCAGGTCTATGATTGGCAACAACAAACCAAAAGTTTCAAGGGGATGGCTGGAAGAAGGGATCTTCATCTTCCTTTGGCCCAGGCGCTAGAATCCAGACTTTCGCGGCAGCCACAAAACCTTGATTGTTTTGCCTGCGGTAGCCTTACTGCCCTTGAAGTGGTTTCTGGTGTATCACACCCCCTTCATGCGGAAAGCGATTTTTCTCATTTGGACGCGATTCCACTCACCACACAACACATGGCTCAGAGTGGGGAGGAAATACCACCCTCATCACACAGTAATTATCAGAGTTAAGGCCAAGCAATATGATTCATAACCGTTGGATCAATCACAGTCAATCTATGGCCAGGATCAATCGTGCTTGTTGGTGGGTCCGAAACAGAGGTTAAGTTTCGAGTTGTTTGCAAGACCTATTTGGAATCACACGCATATGGTGGATTTCGAGAGGTGAAAATGAACGATATTTATGTTAAAAAATGGATCCGATAGGATTATCAATTATGGTCTACTAAGTTCATCAAGTCCGATTTGCTTGTTAAATGGTGCACCTGTTGGCCACCTGAAATGTTTCTCATCCGCTGGATCTTTAGCTTAGGATCTAACAGCTAGTTTTGGGTTAAGCCTTTTGTACACTATTTCTTTTTTTTTTCAATTGAATAGAAGGATCCGCTCTTGCCTTACCAAAAAACAAAAAAAATAAGTACATTGAGAGCCAAACATGGTGCCATATCTTCCCTCACAATTTAAAAATTATTAAATAACTACAAAACCATTTCTCCATTTAGTTTTCAATGCAGTCACTGGTATCCCCTTTTTGAAAATAGAAGTATCCATACCTGGGTATCGAAGGAAGACTGTCCACTTTTTTTCTTTGATTTTCCTATTTTTGAACCAACTCTCTCTGTTCCTAGGTAATTATGTCACCTCTGTCAATATGGACTCTGTAATTATGAGTTTAATGTCGCTAATCTCCACCTCTACTCCATCAGAATCCCATGCAAATTATTGTGTAACTCCTATCTCATGCTGATCAAATTTCTCAAAGAAATCAAGCCATCCCACCTGCTGCAACTGATCCTTGACCCATCGATATGCCTGAAGGAATTTTACTCCATTAGGTTATGATTTGACAATGACACCCATGGTGAGGGAGGAGTTTCAATCCTAAATTGTTTCTCTCGAAAAGGGTGGTAGAGGTAATGGAAGGATGGTCAATAAGGTTGGATGGTTTGATGGTGTCAGGTGAGCGTGAAATAGGTTTCTTATGGTGGTTTTTAATTAATAGTTAAATTTCTCCTTTTATGTAAATGATTGCCACGATCCTTAGATCCAGTTTTATAGGATCGTTAGAATTTAGGTGATTTTGGAGAGATTTTGATGTGATAGCTCGAGATATGATGACAATGTAAGGTTACAATAGATATGGTTGTAGGGTTATAATGGTAGTTGGTGTTACAAGGTCTAGGATTTGCTCAATTTTTATAGTATATGTATCATGATCATTCAATGAGTTTAAAAATCTAGCACTCTTAAGTGAAATATCTATAAAATCTTGCTTAAATATCTTATCACATACCTGTTTGAAGTTTAATATATTTTCCTTTGCTACGGGTTTTGGAAGTTTCTTTCAATGTAGGTTGAGATGGGTTGCAAAATTTGAAGTTGGTTGTCAAATGTCACTGATTTAGTAGATATTCTTTTTCAAAAATTTTGTTGTTGATGGAGTGGGATCTTATTGTTGTTTCTTCTTGATGAAACTTGAAGAAAACTGGGTTTCAAAAGTGTTGCTTTATACCTATGAATTTATTGGAAAAGAGGGGTAACAAGAAAGTGGGAAAAAGATGAGTGTGAAAATGTAAACTACCAAGACTTCTTGGTTTTCAGTTAATATTTTATGTATAGACGTGCCAATAATGTCTAGAAAAACCTTGGGTTGGATGATGAGGAGAAAAATCTTTGTTCTCAACCAACTTGAAATCAGAATTGTCCTGCAAATATTTACTAGAATATTCTTTTGTTAATGGTTTATGATATAACATTAATCTATGACCATTAACAAGGAAGGTAATTTTTTCTTCATCAATAGTTTTGATTCTAACTACTCCCAAAAACAATATTTATATCATAATGACGAATCCAGTGAGTTTGAAATTTTCCTTGAAAATATTTGAATTTAGATTAAAAAAGAAGAGCCCAAGCACCTAGCTTGAAATTTTTAGCTTTGATAATTTGTCATGCCATCTCGATCTTTGTTGTTGGACTATGTTGGTTCGTTGGATATAATCTTGTTGGATTTCATCTAATTCATTTAGTTGTGCTAACCTTTGTTTCTTAGCTTCAGATAGATCAAGGCATAATTTAGTCGTTGTCCTAAAAGTCTCCATTTGGAACTCACTTGGAAGAAAAACTTGATTCCCATAGACAAGCTCATAGGGAGTATGTCCAGTTATATTTCTGCATGTGGTACAATATGCCCATAATGCCTTTGAAAGCCTTTCTGCCAAATCTCTTATATGCAAGTGCACAGTCTTGGTTAGAATTGTTTCAAGTACCTTATTGGTATATTACACTTTCCCATTGACTTGTGGATTATATTAAGTATACTTTTGATGTTTAATTTTGTAAGCTCCATTATTTTCTGCACCTTGGATGTGAATTGAGTACCTTGATCTATCACAATTTCCCTTGGGACACCAAAACGAGTAAAAATATCCTCGAAAAGAAATGTAACTACAAAATTTTCAGTAGCAAAAGGAAGTGGTTTAGCTTCTACCCATTTTGTAATGTAATATGTACAAACCAGTATATATTTTTTCTGTTTAGATGGAGGATTGATTGGACCAATGAAATCTAGAGCTCATTTTTCAAAAGGCTCTACAAGCACCTATGGTTGTAGAGGAATATCATTTGATGGAATGTGTTTTCTTCTTCTTTGGAAGCTATCACATCTCTTGACATATTCCTTGGCATCTTTAAATAGAGAAGGCCGATAATATCCCAAAATAAGGACTTTGTAGGATGTTCTTCTATAAGCAAAGTGTCCTCCACATGGTTCAACTTGACAAGCTTCCAATATTTTGGGTACTTCATCTTCTTTAACACATCTTCAGATGATCAAGTCAGGTCTAATTCTATATAATTCTCCCTCTATCCAAGAGTAAGGTGCACTGGATTTGATAACTTTATGTTTCTCTTTGGATGATAACTCTGGGGGTAACATTCCTATATCCAGATAGCTATCAATATTTGCAAACCAATGAGTTTTAATAGATATTTTAAAAAGATATTTGTCAGTAAATTATCTTTTATAGGAATATCATTATTGTCATTGTGCACTCTAGAAAGGAAATCAACAACTGTGTTTTCCTTTCCTGGTCTGTCAAGAATAGTAATATTGAATTCTTGTAACAATAACAACCATCTTGTAATCCTACCATTAGTAGTTGGTCTATTCATTAAATATCTAATAACATAATTATTTGTATGAATGAAAGTTTCATAACAAGTGATTTAATGTTGAAACTTATTAATGGCATGCACAACAACGAAAAACACTTTTTTTGTTACAGTATAATTCAACTCTATAGGAGTCAATTTTTTGCTTTTGTAATAAATAGCATGAGGAGTTAGGTATTTTTATCTCAACACAACTCCTAAAGTTGTATCTGAAGCATCAGTTGAAATATGAAAAGGAAGAGACCAATTAGGTCCCCTTAAAATTGGCGCTTCAGTGATTTTTTGCTTCAACGATTCAAATGATTTTTGACAATCATAATTCCAAAAAAAATCATAATCTTTTGTAAGAAGTTTAAAAAAGTTGGAGAGGCTATTTTTGTAAAGTTTTCTATGGATCTTCTATAATAACAAGTAAAACCAAGAAAACTTCTAGCATCTCTTTGATAAGTAGGAATTGGAATTTAGAAATTTCTTCTACCTTAAATCTATCCACCTTAATTCCATCACCTCAAATATGGTAGCGTAAAATAGTTCCCTCATTAAACATCATAAAACGTTTCTCATGACTTAATGCAATATTTGATTCTTTACACCTAATGGGAATGTTTTCTAATTTTTCAAGGGCTTATTAAAAAGTATTTTCTTAGACACTAAAATTATCCATGTAAACTTACACACAATCATGAATTAGATAAAAAAATATACCCAAAATTTCTCTTTCAAATGTTGCAAGTGCATTACATAACACAAAAGAAAGTACTCTATAGACATATGTACCCCATAGGCATTTAATTTATGTTTTGTATTGACCTTCTGGTGCTAATTGGATTTGGTTATATCCACTAAAACCATCAAGAAATGAAAAAATATTTTTTCCCTGCTAAGATATCTAATATTTGATATATAAAAGGTAGTGGGAAATGATATTTTAAAGTAGATTTATTCAATTCCCTATAATCAATGCACAATCTTCATTTTCCATTCTTATTTGGAATAATCACTAAAGGCTAAACCCATTGACTATCTAATATCAGATAAATAAAATTCACATTATGTAACTTTTGTAATTCCTCCTTAACAATTTCTCTCATATTCGAGTTCATTCTTCTCTTAGGTTGTCTAACTGATTTGGCATTTTCTTGAATATAAATGTGATGCATATATGTTTTAGGATCATTCCCCTTCATATCAGTGTATTTACATGCATATGCAAAAGAATGGTTTGTAGCATATTTATCAATTTTATCTTTTGAAATTCTTCCAAGTTGTTATTGATGTTTAATGTTTTACCTGAAATTTTTTCTACTAAAGAATTACCAAAATTTTCCATACGATGTAAAGCCATTTTATGAGATGATAACTATTCAATATTACATTTTTCTTGAAAACTTTTATCTTTCTCACAATATGAAGAAGAATCATTATTGTTCATCAGATTTATTAATTGATGTTCCTCATCTATTTGTGAAAGAGTAAATATTGGTTGAATATCATCAAAGTATTCATTGTCATCATCTATCCAAACATTAGTTTCAACTTCAGTTTTGTTTTTTTGCATGGGTTACAATGTGAATTTCTTAGTAGAGCTATCATCAGATATATTTTATATATTAATATATATATTTATATTTATATATATATATTATACATATACATACACACACACACACACACACACACACAACAACAACACACATTATATATTATATATTATATATGTAGATATATATATACAACTTATGAATGCATCACTCATAGCTAGCCAAGGTCTACCAAGGATCCTGGCTAAGCTCCTATTCTTGGGAGTTAAAATCATAAAATCAATATGATACTCCCATGAATCCAAAGAGACAGACGCATATTCTACTATAATATCCGATTTGATAACAAATCTATCTGCTAATTGTAGTAATGTTGGGGCATATTGAAGATTAGGAAGCTTCAATTGACCCATATTTTGTTTGCTCATAATATTAATACCCGTTTCTAAATCAATCAGGGTGTTTGGAAATTCAATACCATTAATGTGAATTTTAAAATAGGGCTACCGAGATCAAGATATTTTTGAACTATTGATTTCCCCATCATAATATCTGCAATTTTTCCTACCAATTGGATTTTCTTGACATCTTTTCTTTTTCTTCCTTGTTTTTTAATGCACAACTCCTTAATTTTTTTGCAAATATTTTTATTTCATTTCTAGCTTGGAGTAAAGGAATTTTGATGCAATTATTTTTCAATTCATCTAGCATATCATATTCTCGTAAAACATGTTTCCTTTCTATTCCCTTATTGATTTTAAGCCTTTCAGGAAAAGGTGGATTTTGTAGGGAAACAAAAAGTTGTTTCACTAGTGGAATTATAAAATCTAGGTTTATTTGGTTATCATCTAAATGCACAGGAGCATATTCCTTTGGAGGAGTCTTTTCTTGACCAAGAAGTGTTTCTTTTTCAAGAACCTCATCCTCTTTAGATTTTTGGATGACAACTAGTGGTGACTTCTTTTGCAAAACCCTACCAAATCTGAGTTGGACATCATTTAGACCTAATGGGGCTATCATACAAGCTTGAAAATTTTGACCCTCTACATTGTAGATAGGTTGTTGATTTTTATTATTTGGGTTTGGGAGTCGTTGAGTAGGTAATTGATTGAACTTATGAGGAAATGGAGTGGATGGTAATGAAAGTGGTTTATTTGGTGGTTGGGCTTGGAATTGAGGTTGAGGAGGTTGGGTTGGTTAAGGAGGGTAGTATTAAGGTGGATAAGGGGAGTACAGTTGTTGGAATTAAGGATATTGGGGATTTCTAACATAATACTTATGCCAACATTTTTCCCAAGATGGGGTTTGAGGTTGCGGTGGCCAAGGTTTCCAAGGCATAGGTGAAATCCAATTGTTTTGTGGTTGTGCATATGATTGATATTGAGGGTTAAGACCTTGTGTCATGCCTAAATATTGGGATTTCCATGGTATTTTATCAATAAAGCAAACTGACTCATCTTGGCTTGATCTAGCTTCATCCTGAAAGACCAATTTAAGCCCGGGTATGGAAGGAAATTCTTTTGTATCATGATTTTCAACACATATGAAACAAATATTTTTGGACACCTAATCCTCAATGGGTTAGTGTGGAAGCCGAATAGAGAAAAGGAGTCCAAGATACCTTGGGATGTGGAACCCAACGGTCAAACCATGTATTATAAATGTATATTTTTTGTTAATAAAATTGTATTCTTATGTTTTATCCTTCAGATTATGTTGCTGCCATGTGTGTGTCTAACATGGTATCAGAGCAATGATGTGTGGCCTGTGTAGTTTTCTCCCTCACAGTTTATGCCTTAGGTAGGGAAAAAAAAGGATTCCATGTTAATATTTCCTGCACAACTGGTTTGAGCTACCTTGAATAGCGTTGGCTTGGTCTTCATTACCTATAACGTTCCATGCATAATTGATGTTCCTCAGCACTTTGCCTTCCTGCGGCCTTCCTACGTGTCAGAGCTATCATTCCTTAGCCTCATATGCAGTGATTTTTTCTTGAGGTATTATACCCTGACATGACATTCTACTGCATCAATTGTGTTAGGTAGAGAGGAATCGAATGCTTATCTTTTGATATCTATTGTTAATATTCGCCAGTTATGCGTTAGGTTTTCTACCTTGCAATTCCCTACCAACTCTATCAATCCTGACATTTCCTCAGCGTTGTCGATTCTCTTTCTCCATGAATAAGTGTTGGTCTTTGTCCCATGCAATTTGTAAATAAATTCAAACAAAGAAAAAGGAAATGGTCCCTGCTTGGATTAGAGGTCAATTTATGAGGCAAACTAATGATATTGAAGCTGTTGGTGCTAATGGGGTTGTTTATGGTGTCGATTCCTCTGAAGATGAGGATGATGGGTATGTACATGGTTTTGGGGAATTAAGATTGATGTCTTCCCTTGAAAGCTTGGCTGGAGACACAGAGAATGCTATCTAATATCAAAGACAAAACTTTAGAATTCAAATATTGTTCTAATGAGCATGTTGACATGGTCCTTCTCCCATTCAGAAGTTATCTCTCTCTTTTTGGACCAAAAAAAAGGTTGATTCGGTGGTAACAACTGTTGTGTTTATCATATCTGGTATTTCAATGTATAGGACTCTTGGTATTTTATATCTATTCTCAAAGTCTTGATTTCAAAAACTTTGTGTTTTTGAAGTGCTAATACAAAGAACGTGCATATAGATGCCTTTTGCAGAAGATTGAAGGATACTGTAACTATTCAAAAACTATTTATTGCCTCAAAATCTGAATATTCAGCCATTTTCTGGTGGAAATTTCATGGCTAATTTATTTTATCATATCATTCCTGTTCAAATGCTGCTTGTAATTTTGTTGTATGTTTAAGCAGCAATTATTCATTTGTTATTGATTTCCTCAGAAAGAATGAAAAAGTTCCCCATTATACAACAAAGTGTATGGAACGTCCTGGTCATTATCTTTGCATTGGTCATTGTTGAGAATGTGTTGAAAGAATGTGTTGAAACTCCTGCATGGTGATGTATGAGGTTTTTGTTTGAAGAATGTGACTTAACTATTGTGCTCTCCATAAAGCCTGTATGTATTGGCAAGTTTGTGGCTAACACGTTCATATATGTTCATATATGTGTGATGGCTCATGTTAAATGTTACACTCTGAGTGAAGTATTGAACTTCTGGAGATACGTTAAAATTTGTTGAAAATGGTGCCTTATATGATGCGCAGAGTATTTTATGTATGTTGGTGACACATGTGTCCATTATATATGCGTTGAACCGCCTTATACATTGGGAGGTTGAACGTCTCTATGCATTAAATATTAGCGAGTTGGTTTATTTCTATTTTAGTGTACACCCGACATCTTCAAAATTTTGCTACTGTGGTGCATGGTGATGCTCTTTGCTGTGTGTTACTTCTGCAAGTATTCTACAATGCGTTGAAGACCGTGTGTGCATTGATGGATGATGTGTTGCATGCTTTGCAAAGACAATGTGCCTATTTTGAAATCTGTGTGCGATTACTAAGTTCTTTGTGGTAAATTCCATACTATGAATACCATGAAGCATCTTTCTTGTGTGGTATATATATAATGTTATGGTGAATGAGGTGCTGGCTACAACTGAATGCACATAAATGTTGCTATGCTTTTGCTAGAAGACCATGGATGATGTTGGAGTGTTGATCACTGGTGGAATACTGAATGGCCCTACATTAAATCATTTTTATTAAGAACATGTGTTGACTAGGAATTGGAGTTTTATTCTGGTCGATATATATTTTGAAGATAAACCATATGATAGAGGTCGTGTGTGAAATATTTGTGTTTAACAAACTGAATATATTTTCTGTCTTATCTTGCAAATGCCTCAACATGATTGATATGATCAAATAGCTAGATGTGAAAGTTTGGAGAATCAAAAGCACCGCAGAATAGCTTCACAGTGGCATGGAGAGCAGAGAGACTCGCACAAGGGAAGTTGTGTGTTAAATCAACGAGCTGGTCGGTTCATCTCTGTGTGTTCATATCTGTATGAACATGTGGAATAATCCTTTCATTGGTGCGTAGCTCCTACAAGTGGGTCATTGTTGCGTTCGTCATTCTTATTGGAATACTGGAGGTATTTTTGACTCTATATATATATTGCATTTTGGCATATGCTCTCTTAGCTCTCCATAAATTTTGTCTGATATATGAGGGCAGATTGTTTTCTTTGAAGAAAGAGGCAAGATCAGAGAATATTTGTTCGTACCATAGTCAAAGCATTTATATATGAGCATTCAAGTCTTGTCCATGGCATGGTGCTATAGTTGTTGAAGTTTTGATAGCCATCATTTCTGCTTTGAAAGTGAAGGAATATTAGAAGGATCCAAGCAAGTTTTTGGTTGCTGCTGCCCCAGTGTGCCATTTTATTTAAACCTCATTATAGTTTTTGTCTACATATATATGCATTGATTCCTTGATTCGACTACTGCATAAGAGTTTGGTGGGATGTATAAAGGAAATTATTGTTTTGACAAATAAAAGTAATCTTTTGTGGAGAAAAGTTTAGTCGGTTGTATTTTCAGAACATAGTGCTGGCAATGAGTAAACTCTTATTTTTATGTAATGAATTGTAATTGGTGCTTACTAGTTGCACACTGATCATTTGCTACACATTTATAAAGGATATTGCTGTGTACTGTGAGTGGGTATTACTTTTCTACATTGAGTAGTAGTTGCGATCAATTTTTAAGGTGTAATTCTGACATTGAAGGAAAAAAATGGCCAGAATAAGTGAAATATTAGAGTTCCTCAAAACTCTCATATTGTCTACTAGTCATGATACATTAAAAGTCAGCAAAGTTTCTCTCACAGACATTCAGGTCTGTCTACAAAATGCACAAGAGAAAATTGATTTTTTGCAGCTTGAATCTCAGCTATAGTAAGAAGAATTAAAACAAAGGAGTCATTCTGAACCTATTTATGTTCAGAAGATTGAAATAGAGTCCCATAAAGCAACAGTTGTACATGCAGATGCAAAGGTTCAGTTTGCACTTCCCAAGCCCATCATCAGACCTTGGGAATAGCTTGTCCAAAACAAGCACAGAAATGGTCTTGGATATGACAAGGATGTGTCCTTTCATATTCTAGACTACTCAAAGCCCATTTAGTTTTAGGGTGTTGGATTCCTTCATGACAGTTCACCTCCAACTATTCTAGATTTTGCCCCTCTTCCACAACAACAACAACAACAAAAGATTGTGAAATGCCAACACTGTGACCAAGTTGGCCATTTCAAAGATCATTGTTTTGATCTTCATCCATGTAAGCACTGTCATAAAACCACCCATTCTTCACACAGATGCTTCAAAAACAAATGTCCTGCAAGAACAAAGATTCATCTTGGATGGATATTTTCTTGGCAGTGGGCATCAACAGCCAAGAAGATATTCCAATCACATGTTAGAACTTGTTCCAGAGTATTGAACAGTCTTGCAGTCGATTTTTCTCCATCATCTCAGCTTGTACCTGACAAGGGGGGAAATGATGGTCATATACAAGCTTCAAAGTCACATCAAGCAAGCCCAAGCCACAACTTGCCACACCAGTTTTAGAGTTGTAGCCAAAAACAAAGATGCCCCTGAGCATGCCTTCATTTGGTAATGCCTCTTCAAAGAATCCGGGACACTTGCTCTAGCAGAAGACTTTAGCTTCTTGCCAGTTTCGGAAGAATTCCAGGAACAAAATTGAGAACACTTCCTCTAGTAGAAGACTTCATATTCTTGCCAGTTTTGGAAGAGTTCCAGGAACTACATTAAGCATTCCAAAGTTGTTGGTCATCCTTAAGCCATCACAGGTTGAGACTTCCCTTTTCAGGTTGAAGTTCTCCCTTTTATGCGGGGTGAGACCCCCCTTTCATGGTTGAAGGTTTCCCTCTTCAAAACAATAGGAGCACTTCCTCTAGCAGAAGACTTCATCTTCTTGTCAATTTTGGAAGAGTTCCAAGAACTGCACTAAGCGTTCTAGTGTTGGTGGTCATCCTTAAACCACCACCTTTTATACCAACATTTCAGAGAGCACATTC
Organism: Pinus taeda; assembly: GCA_000404065.3. Taxonomy (NCBI): domain Eukaryota; kingdom Viridiplantae; phylum Streptophyta; class Pinopsida; order Pinales; family Pinaceae; genus Pinus; species Pinus taeda. The sequence continues at coordinate 90,731 of APFE030327715.1, read as the reverse complement.
AGCCTAGTGCTGCCATGCATGTTTTCACATTTTGTATTATAGCTCTCTTCTTGGACTCATACATAACCCTTCGGATTAAGGGGGGGGGGGGAATGTTGGACACCTAATCCTCAATGGGTTAGTGTGGAAGCCGAATAGACAAAAGGAGTCCAAGAGACCTTGGGATATGGAACCCAACGATTAAACCATGTACTATAAATGTATAAGTTTTTGGAGTAGCATGATCTAGATTATCCACAGTATTATGTTCATTATGTCGACGTTTCAAACCCAAAAGGGGGTCCATCATCAGGACTAAATTTGATAGAATATGAATGAATTGCAGGTCTGCAATTCTCCTCTCAATTTTTATCCTTAAGATTTCGAGAAGACAGATCTCCTTCGATGTATCCCGTCCGTACAGGGAAGTTATGCTAGATTTTAAGCTTCTATGGTAGTTTTTTGGAGTAGCATGATCTGGATTATCCACGGTATTTTGTTCATTCTGTCGATGTTTCAAACCCCAAAGGGGTCCATCATCAGGACTAAATTTGATAGAATATGAATGAATTGTAGGTTTACAGTTCTCCTCTCAATTTTTATCCTTAAGATTTTGAGAAGACATATCTTCTTCCATGTATCCCCTTCGTACAAGGAAGTTATGTTAGATTTTAAGCTTCTGTGGTAGTTTTTTGGAGTAGCACGGTCTGGATTATCCACAGTATTGTGTTCATTCTATTGATGTTTTATCCTTCAGATTATGTTGCTACCATGTGTGTGTCTATCAAGAGGACATTATCTCAAAGCGTGCTTTTTCCTACACCTAGGATAGAATATAGATAATAAAACATTCTCAACCTTTTGCTTTGTTGGGTGTGGATCTTGATTATATTCCTGATTGTTCATAGGTTTTTTTTTTCAATTGCATTGGATCCTTGTTCCTTATGTGGTGGAAACACCACCCATTTAATCACCATCAAGGGTTTCTAACGGGGTGACGAAGACTTTTAGCATACCACCCCCTAGTGAGGGTTCGGGGGCAGCACCCCCGAAGCTAAAAATAGATGAAATTTTGCCTTGTAAAATATTGTAATTTCGTAGTTAATATGGGTCATTCATTGGGTGGATGATCTGATGGTAGAATTTATGTTAATTTAGGTTTTTCCCCTAAAAGGAAACCCCTCTTTTTATATGAGGGAATTGTATTGCAGATGTGTATTATTATTCTTAGCAAGAAAGAGAGAGAGACTATGTGAGAGTGAAGAGAAAATTACTGTGGATCTGTTGTAGACTCTATCTCTTCATTTTTCTTGATAATATAAATGGAAGAACTGGTTGTTTCTCTGTGGACGTAGCCCAAACTGGGTGAACCACATATATCTGTGTCTTTCTTGTTTTATTCGTCTCTGTATTTGTGTTTCTGCAATATTTTGTGTTAGTGTAAAGATTTCGGGAATATGTACCAAAAATACTTCACTTAAGTCACTAGTGACAAGTAACCCTAAAAAATATATGTGGTTGTTTATATTTCATATCTGCAATAATAAAATGAGAAAACCCAGCAGTGAAAAGATATATGTGATCCAAAATAGTATACAACAAAAGATATCCAATGTCATAACCCAATATGGAAATACCTTTAAAATTAATAATCTTTATTAATAACACCTAGTGAAGGAGATTTACAAAACAGATCTGCAAATTCCCCTCCATGGGATGGGCCATTTGATGTCCTTGTGCTTCAGTGATCGATTCTCTCTCTCAATGAGTGAAAAACACAAAAAAATGAAGTAGACCTCAAATGGGAGCTCAAATGAAAAGTGATGATAGTGGTGATGATGATAGTGATCATGGTGAAGAATGAATGAAAAATTCTCTTATTTATAACAAATTATTGGGTTGATATCGAAAATGGAGAATAATAAAATAATTGACCAAATCAAGATCTAAACTTTAGGAATGTTATATGATATTTTTTGGAGAGGGAAAATATATTCAAAATGATCAAATATATTTATTTAGAAATAATTAACAAATAAAATGATTTATTAATTATTTTGCGAGGATTAAGAATGGTGTGAAATTGAAATAATTATTAAATAGTGATTTAACAATTATTTCAAAAATATAATTAAGGAATAATAAATAAATAGTGATTTATTTAATTATTCCTAGGTGACTTAGTCAAATGTGACAAGGAATAATTATCAAACGGTGATTTAATAATGATTCCTGGAGAAAATTAAATAAATAATGAATTATTCAATTATTCTCATGGGGTTTTTTAATCTTAGAAATAATTTAATAAAAATGGTTTACTAAATTATTTCGCATGGTGAAAGTGATTTTACTGTGGTAAAATTAATCCTACATGTTGTATTTTGATCCGCCTAGTTAGAAATGGCTAGGTGATCATTTTTTAGGTGATAACAGATTGCCCCCAACGTAAGAGTGTTAGGAGCAAATTGTATGACCAAAATATGTTGTAGGTTACACTTCCACGAGACACCAAAGGGGAATCAGAGAGACAGATAGATACAACTGAAGCAATGCAAGGAAGGACAAAGGAATGGAGGGGGTGAGACCTACTAAACTGATATAAGTCTCCTTTTATTTTGGAGTACATGTTCTCTAATGAGGCATACCCATGCCCCCCAAGGTAATTGAGCACAAATAATAATGGTGAGCCCAATAATGTGGGACTGGGTTACAAAGTAAATGGCACATGATGATTCCCTTTCCTTGATCTGAGACATCGAACAATGATGAAATCTAGAACCAAGGTACACCACCCTCTAGACCACGCTCTTGGAATAAATATGTTGATGTTGACATAAGAGGGCCCATCGGAGGAGAGGCAATGAGGAATCCTAACCAAAGGCACGAGGGTCACAGTAAATGTGACTAATGGACTGACACTAGGAATGATGATGGAAGGATACAGGATGAGAGGTGGACTGACAACTTCCCTTAACATAGCATCATATGCATGGTTAACCTAGCAGGGACTGACTTGATTCCAGAGGGGATGGTCAAGCACTCATATGGGGGATTTTCAAAGGCACAGCAGTATATCTGGAGGCCAAATATGAGCACGATGGGAAGAATGTGACACAAAGATGTATGGAACACTTTAACTGAACTCAAGGGCTCGAAACAGACTCCATAGATACAAGGGTGACTCATCTTTGATGTTTTGAACAAGGGTGACTCGATGGCATTGCCACCAGGGGAGAATCCCAAAGGGGACCATAAAATCATGAGTAAAAAGGGTTACGTATGACAAAAATTGACACATGGGTCGACTAGTGAAAAGGTAAAGTGGTACCAGAGTATAGGTGGCTCATATGAAGAAATTCAATTTTAAGAGGCAACAAAGTGAGACCTCATGGAAAAAATGGCTTCCTGTTAAAGTGTCAAATTAAAAAAAAAACAAGAGAGACCCATTATAGGTCATGGTGAGAGCTTTCCAACAAGGTTTACGTTTTGTTAAACCGAGCTATGGTTTAGTCACAATGGGTGATGAAAAACTATGTTTTTCCTTATAAAGTGGCTTCTTGCCCCCAAATCCAATTCATTTTCATAGTGAGTTGTTGGATAATTTGGAGAGGGGAAGAGGGACATAAATATTCAGGATATCGTAGCATACAAAATGATTGTCAGAATTTTGATTTGTGACTTTCAGATAGGTGACCTTCCTTGTCTAAAAATGGCCTTAATGCTTCTTGAAAGGATGGTTCCTAGTGAAGAATTAAGGAAAGAAATGGATACATGAATGAACTACTATAGAAGGTATAGGATCATCCCCACCCACCAATTCAAACATGGGGAATAGGTGGTAAGTGTGGCATCCCATAGAGTATAATGTTTGAAGATATGGCATCAACCATCTACAATATGTGATGGCTCACCATAGAGACCGATAGGACAAACTATCCAAAGAATGGAAGGATAATCCACCATACCTATGTTAAGCAAGTGATAAGGTGGACAGGAGTGCCATCATGGCCCCATGCATGAAATACCTCCCCCCATCATAAGTGGATAGAAGGGACTGATCAGTTGGGAATGATGCCCCCTAGATGGATGAGTTTTGGAGTGCCATTGTGTTCTAAGTGCTCAAATAATGGATTCAAACATTCAACCCTACTAGAACAAGATCCTATAGAGGATAATGTGGAGATATAGGGGCATAGGTTTCCCCCCATCATGCAATGGACATACTAGACGTATTTAGAGTAATGGACTCCAAACACATTTTGATGATGTGGTTCACCATTTTTTTTATGTTATGGATGCCTTCTTATGGGAAGAATGGATAGAGATAGTTAGAGAAAGGAAATGGTGGATTACCAATCTCGTTTTCCACTACATATATATGTCAAATGGAATGAAATTTTTGGTTTACATACATGATGTCACTATACCAAAGAGTGGCTTCAGACATAATGAACAGATGGTCACATAAATGACACATTGATTGAACAACAACAATGTCTAAGGGACTGGGTTGTTGATGTAAGATGGAGGAATGATTAATTGGATCATCCCTAGAGTGATCTAAAGTGATAGGAGACCTTAGAGGTGCTTCTAAATGGGGAAGAATAATGATACTGAATTCAACACTACTAGATGCACTAGGATGGTTGGTGAGACTCTCAAAAATGGATGCCCCCTTACCCAAACATTGAGTGGAAATGTAATGGCCATAAGGTGAATTTGGTTCAAATTCACGGGTTAGAAGTAAGGGGTTATTGAACCAATTGACCTCATCACAGATGACATCTTTGGACTCCACAACATATTGATCATGGGTTTTGTATGAAGGAAGTACACATGATGTTGCATTTCATCCTAAATATAATCACGGGTGGTCATGGATTCCATGATTTCTTCATAATAATGAAAGATGGGATGATGGGAGGAAGAGAGAACACATGATGAAGATGATCTACATGAGGCATCTTCATGAGAGACAAGGTTCACATGGGCATCGTCAACACTGGGAAACATATGACTAGTAGATGTCACATCTACTGGTGTTGAGACCAAAGGGTTCGTCGAAGAATGTTCAATAGAATCACAATAGGATACATCAAGAGATTCCTAATAGAATGATCCCATGGATGACAATAGGTAGAGAATAGGGGTGGTCCTATCCATCATCTCAACATTAGGAGGAGGGATTGCGATGGGTGGTTGAGAGATCTCTTTTTCTGGCATATCAGTGGGACCAAAACCCTTAGGTAGAGTGGAGGTGGATTCACTACAAGAGGCATCTAACTCATGAAGCACTTGAAGTGTATCAAAAGTCTTTGAGACAGGGACAGTGATGAGAATAATGGCCATAGTTATCACACAAAGCATAATGGTGATTCAAGGATTTGTTCTTCTTAGCTGCTTGGGTAAGATGACATGGACATCAAGAACGTTGGGGTCAAGAAAGGTATCAGAGATCACATTATTCATATGAGGGAGCTTAGGACAATTATTGGTGGCATGGCCAACAACATGACGCAAAGTGCATGGAGGAGTAGGCTTTGGAGGCTTAGGATTAGTTGGAGTTTTTTGGGGTGCCTTGTCTTGGGTTCCCCTTTTTTGGGCTTCCCCCCTCACCAAATTCTTTCACAACATAAGTAGGTTCCTGTTGAGTTTTTTGTGGAACTAAAGCAAAGGAAGGGGTAGGAAAAACAAGTTGGACTAAGGTAAAAGCAGTATAAGGTTTGAGTTGATCAGGGAGAGTGTTTGCAAGAGGATTAATGTACCAGAATGGAATCCCTAAGATAATGTTAGGTAAAATAATTGTAGCCATGACAAGTGTAGAATAAATTCAAGGGGGGAGGAATAAGAAAGGTATCTAACCAGAAGGGTATTGACCTGGGGGAAAGAAATCAGGCTGGAAAGGACTAGGAGAGATACCAGTAGAAGGAAATGGATCATGAGGAGTAATACATGAAGGCTAGGTTGAGTTGGGAATAACATGTTGCATAGGTGTTGGTTGTTGTGAAGGCATACTACACCACTTTTGGGCAGCTCGTGACGCTTGAAGCATGCAAACACTAGAAGAGCTAGGCTCTAAGGGAGTAAGTGGTGGACCATAATAAGCACCAAGAAAGGTGGAATGTTTGTAGACTCCAAGTGAAACATTGGTGAGGGATGACACAATATTATTTCCAGTCATCAATGTGCTACTGGACTAAGGGGAAGTCTGAGACTTAGGATCATAGTAATTCAACTAATCGATAATGACGATCTTTCCATGATGAGGAAAGAAAATCTTGTGAAAGACCGAAAACGCGATAGAAGAAATGGAATATGTGTAACTATGAACCAAGAGGATGTTATAAACTAATGGGGTATCAATGACCTCAAGGTGAATGGATACCATCTTTCCAACAACAATAATTGGACAGTTTCAATATAGGTCAAGGGGTTGTGAGGAATGACCATCCTAGGCACAAAGAATGATGGTGGATGGAGATAGGTGATGAGAATCATCAATAGGTATATTATATGGGTTGCAATGCCATCCTCCAGCTTGTTAAATAATCTTTTTCTCACATTTATCTAGAAAGATTTTTATATTATGCTTAGTGTGAGGAGTAAAGATGTGTTGTTATGTCATAAGGCTTAATGTGTGTTAAATGTAGGAATTAGAGAAATTTTTAGTTGATTTTAGTGCAGGAACTCAAAGTAGACAAGCAAGAGAGATTCTAGGAGGTTGTCCACTTGCTTAACTCTTCCAATCAGTCAAAAATCCCCACTCTATCTCTTATCAACTCAATGTCATTGGCAGCCAAGCAAGTTGAATTCATTGGCAGCAGCTGAATTCATTGGCAGTTGGGCCAGTAAGTCAAAGAAGAGCTAGATTAACCTATTCTCGAGTTAGGGAGTCAAATATTCCTATTTTTTAGGGAGTTGTTTCTAGCCCCATTTTTGTATAAATAAAAAGGCTAAGGAACTCATTAGTATTCGAAGTTTTAATATAGCCTAGAGGCCATTGAGCTAAAACACTTTTGGTTGTTATTTGGATTATATATTTGACTTTTTTGGAACGATAATGAGAAGTTATGTTTTGATCCAGCACTAAGTTAATTCAGAGGGTTGAAGCTCTTGGTTTAGGGCCCAACCCTAGCAGCCTAAGTTCCTTTCATGTCTCTATATTTTTGTTAGCCTAGAATGTTGAGTAACTGCTGAAGTTTATTCATGTTTCTTTTAGCTTAGAAGATTGATTAGTTACTTCTTATTCATATTTCCTTTAGCTCATAAAGTTAATTAGTTTTTGCATTTCATTAGAGTATAATTCCTCAAAAAGTATTTTAAATTAATCCCTATCTCATCTCCCTCATGGGAACATGATTAAAGGACCCCACCATCACAGCCTAAAACTAGAGTGTGATTTCCTGTTTATTGCATAGATCAAGTTTTGGCATTAGTGAGATGGTTTGTTTATGATTTCTTTGAAATATTTACGTTTGGCCTTTTGCTTCTCATGTGATTTTTGTAGCTTATAAGGTAGTTCATTTCATGGATCAATTGCTTAGCATTAGTTAGAGAGATTTTTCCAAATTCAATTAATCTTTTCTACATTTACTTGTAATATTTTGCAAATGAAAAGAGGAACAAGTGCATCTATTTTTGTAGGGTTGTTGGATCTATAGGCAAGGACCCCTTTCACCAAATCCTTTTAGGCCTTCACTACCTTCTTTTGATGCATTCCAACCCATGTTCTAGATCTTTGTTTTTCGATCATCATGAGCATCTATCTTAGCCACGATCCAACCTTCTTGAAGTGTTGGGCTTGGCTAAGGGTGTTGATCACCTTCCCTACACTTCCCCTAGATTTCATACAGCCTTCCAACACTTCATCTCACCATTATTACCCTTCGAACCCTCTCAGCCAACTTCCTGTAGCATTTCATGACATCCTGTAGTAGCACAAGAATCCTATAACAACATCATGTAGCACACATGTAATAACCTGTTTTGACCTGCAATGATAATCTAGCTTATTTTAGGAGCAGTTTGACCTCTCAACTTATACTCCATGACTAGAAGTGCCACCTAGACTAGTCCCCTCATTCCTTTTCCTTTCCTACAAGATCAAATAACATTAGTTATTTCATTCCAAATTTAGAAATTGGGACTGTATTTACCTTGCAAGTGTGAATTAGATAGTCAATGCATGCATTCTTGAATTATGAATTGGTAGGATAGACTTCTGTCTTCAAGAAAATTCAATAGCTATATGATTGAGTGCAAGTTATAATAGTTTCCTTTCTGCAGATTAGCATAAGTCATGTGTTATTTTATAATAGTTACAAGTTGGCAAAATTCATTTTTGAGTTGAAAACTTTTTGTGCACTAGGAGTAGCCTTTGCATTCTGCTTTCAATAGTTAGTCTCCTTTTATTTCAACAGAGGAATGGTCTATAACCCTAATGATCAAGTGACAGAATTGAGGGTGGAATGAGTAGAATGATGCATCTACTGTGTATATAGCACTGTAACCTCTAAGTTTGTATGAAACCTTGTGTTGATAAGTAAAGTTGAAGAGCCTTTGGGAGTTGCAGCACTCTTGCTGCAATACCAGGGCTCACCAACAAGTCAAGTGAACCAAGTTTCTTAGAAAAACCAACAACCATCACATAGGTGGAGGAGCCTTTGTCTATGATATAATGTTGAACAATGGCGTTTCTTATGGATACTGGTAGTTGAAAGAAAACAGATGAAGGAAGGGGGGGATGTTATACTTTGGCAATGTCAAATACAATCATATGATCATATGAAGGATCCACAACACCCAAAGTAGATAGTAAATATTTCCATTCAGATGGGCACGTCTGGAGTACTTCTAGGATTGACATGGAAACATGAGAATACACCAAGTTATATACTATGATATACATATGGGAATCTTTAGAAGTAGAAGAGTTTCAACATAAAGGACCTTTGGGGATCTTAGGGATAACCTCTACCTTAGGTGAAGGTATCTGTAAGGTACCATTTGATGATGATAGAGGCTCAACAGAAACTTGAGGTTGGGAATCAGTTGTTGACTTTGTAGGAGGATTTCCATATTGGCGCGACCGAGTTTGAAGGTTGAATTGTTCAGTGTTGACTTTGTCATAATTCATCATAAGGATATGGTAATAATTGGGAACATATTGGGAAGGTTGAGGAGCTACATGAACCTGTGTAGGTTGAGCAATAATATATCCTTGATGAGGAAAAGGATTGGTAAGAACAGTCAATTGAGATGAAGTAGAAGGAGGAGGAGGTGGATCCATGGGCTAAGGTCCGCTAGAAGAAGTTGCTTGAGCTTCCCATGATTGACACACTCGAGGTAAAATGGGACACTCATGGGTATAATGGGTAAATACACCATAATAGGCATAAGATTTATTCTTATGAAGAGACTTCTTTTGTTTGGTGTTTTTGCCCTATTGCTAGGCTGCAGGGTTAGGTTGATTTTCCTAAGGAGTGTTAGGTGGTGGAACTTGGTTACCCTCATTACCTTGAGATGGGTGGTTCCTGTTACCTTTCCCCTTGTTTTGTTTCTTAGGGTTGGGGGGATTGGTTGTGCTCTGTTGAGGAGGAGGTTGTTGTTGTGGTAGAGGTAGAGGAGGCATGGGGGGTTGGGGCAATGGTGTTGGAGGGGATGGAGTGCTAGGAAGTGCATACAGATAGTAAGGAGAGGAGGAAACATTTCTGTAAATAATTGGAGCAACAGTTGGCCCTAACATTGACTAATGCAGATGGGGATATGTGTATGACATGCTTGGACTTGGATAAGTATTGCCATGAGAAATATTGGGAGGGGTATAAGTGTAAGAGGAATTGGTCCCACCCTGGGGTTGACTATAACACATCGAAGGTGGAGAATATGGTTGAGGTCGAGGGTGTAAATTGATCCAATGCTACCATCAACAACATGATATGCCCCCAGTGCATTAGCGTCACCTGGCCAAAGAAGATCGGGAATGACATTATAAACATATCCTTATTGTGCATAGATTAGGTCATATTTCAAAGATACTTGGAGAGCATCTTCCTCAGACTGGGGAAAGTGAGAGGCGACATATTTACCAACAGGGGCTAAAAGTGATCTAAGGAGCTAATCCATGTAGATACTGTCTTCAAATTTAGGAGCTTTACATATGCTCCTCCTTCTAATCCATTCTTGAATATGGTTAAATAGGTGGGTAGTAGAAGTTTGACAGAAAAAGGTGAAGAGTTTTGTACTAGTGTCATATTGGAGGGGTAACTGGAAGTATCACATAAAATATTTGGCTAGATTCATGAAAGTGGAAAGAGAGGCATGTGGTTGGTCCACATACCATTTGGCTGCAGCTCTAGTAGGGGTTCTTGTAACAAATGAATACGAATGGAGTCTTTAGTAATGGAATTAGATGAACACCACATATGAAACGATCGAACATGACTTGTGGGATCTTCTCTTGGATTACCTTCAAGCGTAGGGATGTTTGAAGGAAACTTTGTAGGCATAGTAGGCCAACTGGGTTCATGGAGAAGAGGGTTGTTGATGAGTTGGATGAAATCAAGGAGGCTCAAACCAACCATAAAAGGAAGAAATGGAGTAGGAGTGACCATACCAATGGAGTTTCCGCTTGTGGGGTTACCTTGGTTACCACCAAGGTTTCTTGCAACCACATTGGTGCCTAACGTAGTGGTGATATAGGGTTGGGAAGATGTAGAATCAAAGGAAGAACTAGAAGAAATAGTAGAACCAGAGTCGGAATGAGGACTCAATGGAGGACTAGGAGGATGAACTCTAACTTGATGGGGAGGAGTAAGATGTCCTAAAGGAAACTGAGGGTGAAGTCCATGAAGTCTCTAAGACAAATGCCTAGGGGGAGAAATTATTTCAAAACAAAGATGACTCAATAAACTAAATGTCGACGATAGAGAAAAAGAGAAATAAACAACAAGAAAACACCTAGTGCAGTGGTGCTAAGTGTAAACTAATTATATTAAGACTCTAATATAATTCAAGAAAACATGTCCTATAAAATAAAAATTACCTCTAGCCTATAGGTGATCTAAATCCTCAAAAAAGTCCTAAATATATTATTTTATATGGCCTTCCAAAGAATTTCTTACTTGACAAAATCTAATCCCCGCAAGAAGATTTGTACAGAGAAAGGTGGGCTAGAGAACCAACTGCTACCCAAAGCGAGTTCTATAGGGTATTTTCCTAATATTGGTCACTAAGGTTACCTTCGACCCACGGGGGTGGTTGAGTTTTGAGATTCTTGGTGATCAGTCACCACACGGGATTCCTTGCCATGGGTTGGGTAACCCCGAGGAGAACTACTCACATGATGACCTAGCCTAACCCCCTCTAAATTGGGCTTCTGACGTACTCCAACTTTGGACCATGGGATGGTTAAGGATTTTAAGCTCCCTAATATATCGACTTCTATGTCTCAATGTAAGTGATCGATGGGTTTTATTGGAAACATATCCCACTGATCCTACACCAAAAATACATAGATTGTATGTCCCTAGTGCCAAAGTGGGCTTGATCTATGTGTGTTGAATTATTAAGGTGTAGTATCTCAAGTCTAGGCTTGGTGGTGTTAACCAAGCTCATGTTTGCTTAGGGTGTGAGTATGTGAAAATCGTGTGTCAAGGGGATGAGATAATTGAGCATTTTTTACGATGCCATGTCCTGCTAAAAATAAATTGTTGAAATGCTGTAAATAATGTTGAAAATGTATAGAAAAATAATTTTAACCCACTGGCTAGAAACAAAGAGCCATACTTCTCTTTTAGTGTCTTCTATCAAACCAACAAAGATAGCACACAAAACCCCACCCAAAAAGGCTATCAAAAAGCTAAGAAAGAGAAGGAAGAAAAGCTACTCAAAGACACTTAAATGGCTTGAAAGATCTAACGTCAAAGGGATAGTGACCTAGAGGCACTAATCTATTGTAAATGGTGTAGACACACAACAAAAAGCAGAGGTGAGAAATGTTGCAAAGGATAGGAAAGAAGCTCCAAAATCTAGGATACTCATGGGGAACCTAAGGGGGGAAAAGAAAAACCCAAATTATAGAGGAATAAAAAGGGTGAATAAACCTATCTAAAAGGGTTGTAAAATAATGGATAAGACCCTACAAATCAGTGGCTGAAAATGTTGTACCTTAGACTCCTCAACCTAGCCAATCTCGTCCTAAAAAGGTGGAGGTGTACTTTGAACCCTAGGGGGATTTTTACTTCCTAAAAGAGAAAAAATAAGAGAATATTGGCTTAGGGGGGACTAAAAAGGAAAAAAGAAACCCTTCCCAGTCCACACATAGCACTCTAAAAAAATCTAAGAAAATTATGAAAATATTACTGAAAAAAATTCAAAACACAAGTTTTGACTTGGAATCGCTGGAAAATGCAGTAAACAGGGCAAAAACAACCTTTTGGAATGCACATATGGGTATGAAAAGTTTATTTTTCTCTTGGGACTCTCGGTCAATAGATATCATGTAGATTTTTCCATCTCATACTCAGCTAGTACCTATGACATGCGGAAAAATTGGAAAACCACCAGAATCCAAAATTTTGATAGAAAAATAGAGGGCTAAAAATAGCTGAAGAAAATACTAAAACCCACTAAAATTACATTCACCCAGGATCTGCATTACTACACCAATGCATTCGACATTTGTTGAAGACAAATGTAGCTAAAAACCCAGTGGAGTCCTCATTTGTTAATGTAAAGGTTTCAGGAAGATGTACCAAAAATACTTCACTTAAGTCACTGGTAACAAATGACCCTAACGACAATATGTGGTTGTTTATACTTAATATTTTTAATAATAAAATGATAAAACCCCAGAGTAAAAAGATATACATGATCCAGAACAATAGACAATAATAAATATCCAATGTAATAACCTAATATGGAAAGACTTTTAAAATGAATAAACTTTATTAATAACACCTGGTGAAGGAGATCTACAAAAAGGGTCAAAAAGGGTCTGCAAATCCCCATATATGGGATGGGTCCTTTGATTTCCTTGTCCTTTAGTAATCAATTCTCTCTCTCTTAATGTGTGAAAAACCGATAACAATGAAGTAGAACTCAAATGGGAACTCGAATGCAAAGTGATGATAGTGGTGACGATGATAGAAATCATGGTGAAGAATGAAAGGAAAACCCTCTTATTTATAACCAATTATTGGGTTGATCTCAAAAATGGAAAATAATAAAATAATATTGATCATATCATCTAATTGTTAAGAATATTTTATTATATTTTTTGGAGAGGGAAAAGATATTCAAAATGGTCAAATATATTATTTAGAAGTAATTAACAAATAAAATGATTTATTAATTATTTCACAAGGATTAAGACTTGTGTGAAATTGAAATAATTATTAAATAGTGATTTAACAATTATTTCCAAAAATAAAATTAAGAAATAATAAATAAATAGTGATTTATTTAATTACTCCTAGGTGAATTAGTCAAATGTGACGAGGAATAATTATCAAACAATGATCTAATAATTATTCCTAAAGAAAATTAAATAAATAATGATTTATTCAATTATTCTCATGGGGTTTTTTAATTTTAATAAGAAATAATTTAATAAAAATGGTTTACTAAATTATTTCCCAGGGTGAAAGTGATTTTACTATGATAAAATTAATCTTACATGGTGTATTTTGATCCGCCTAGTTAGAAATAGCTAGGTTATAAGATTTTGTGTATTCATTGCTCCATTAATTAGTTTCTACTATGCATGTTTTGTATCTTGATAGTATCTAGTTTTTCACTAAGATTCCCAAGGATATTTGTTTTGAAGTTATCAAGCAAATTGCCTAATTCTTCTCTACTCACTATTCCAAATGCAGATTTACTAACTCTTGACATGGTTGGATCTCTTGGATTCTTCACCTATGATAGTTAGGAAACATCACCTTTTCTCATTGAGTTGAGGAGGTCAATCCACTCATGTCTTATAGAATTTAACAAAAGAGATTTTAATGTTTCCTCATCTAAATCATGCATCCTAAACCTTCTACTATTTTAGAAAAATGTTTCTACTAGATCTTCAAGGATTTCAGCCTCCTTTTGAATCATCTTAAAGAATTAATCCTTAAGGTTACAGGGCATACAATAACCTTTGTATTTTTCTAGGAATACCCTCTTCATTTCTTCCCAGGTTCTGATAATATGTGTCCCTAGTACCATAAACCAATTAAGAGCTCCATCTTTTAGATTAGTTGGAAATGATTTCAATTCTTGAGTATGAATTAAAGCCAAAAATAAATGTAATTCAAACTCAAAAATAAATGTATTTGGATCCTCATTTCTTAAGCCATGAAAATTGGAAAGAATAGAAGGTGAGATATGTTTCATTGTGGTTGTGGTATCTTCATCAAAGATAAGAAATCCGTAAGGATATGCTTCTCCCCTACCTCCTCTACAACCTCATCCTCCACCTCCTTCTCTATTTCCTCCTCGCCTCTTCCACCACCAATCATAATTTCACCATTTACATGGTTTACTTCTCCTTCCCCTTCTCCTGTCATTGTAGACTCTTCAAAGATAATATAAGGTTCAACAATACGATTGTCTATTTCTTCCTTTGGTTCTTCTACTAATGGTATTTTAGAATAAATTTCTTCCTCTTCCTCACTAGGCACTTCTACCACTTTTCCTAAGTGTTGTTCTCCTGTTGAAGAGAGAAATATAACTCCTTCAGTAGGGGATGTAGGTTCTTCAACTATAGTTTCAGTGGAAGAAGTTGGTGAGTCCCTAGGTTGAATTTCATACCTATGCACCTCAAGAAGTATATGTCTACCTACTATAGATGGAATGAGAGTGTCACTGGATGGTGTGGCACTATGTGGCCTAATGGAGGTGAGTGGTGATGTTGGTATTGAACTTTGTCTTCTACTTATACTTGCAAATATACCACTAGAATTGCATTCTAAATACATGCATTCTAAATTGTTTTTAATATGCTTTAATTATTCATCTATAGGATGAATGCATTTAAGGTGATATGAAAACCAAAAATAAATTCCTATATACACTTCCCTCACAACAATGCCAAAATTTTGGGTAATTTAATTGATGGTTAAATTACTTCATTAAATTGTCAACCAAGGTTCATGTACTTGTGAAGTACATGCGCACAATATATTCTAGGTGTTCTATTTTTTATTTTAGAAGATGAAATTGAGTTAAAAGTAAATGAAACTAGATTTACTCATAACATTCCTAAGCACATGCTCTTTCCATCAAAATTACTTTTTTAGAAGCAAACTAAACTTCAAGGCGAAATCAATTGAAATTTCTAATTATCAAACTGAATCGAAACTTAATATACTGCAACAAAGATTAAAAATTGCTATATTTTAACTAAATTGAAAGATTTATTCGAATGGGAGGAGTTTAAAATTTAATTATACTTTCATAACATCAAAATATTATTCTAAAAGCTCTTGAAAACAACCAAGTCAACCCTGCAAGTTGATTTTTTAGTTGTTGCGAAAAAAACTCGAGAACATGTTAGGAATCGCTTACGAATTCATGAATCCATAGGTGTCACTTAGGAATCTATGCATAGTATCAAAAAGAACAAAAGGAAATGATTAATGGTAAAAACCAACCTATCGAAGGCATATGATAGAATAAGTTGGATCTACCTTCGTCTCTTGCTTACACATCCGGGCTTTGACATAGGATTTATCAATTGGGTTATGGGATGCATTAGAAAATGTTAGTGTTGTAGTCTTAATTAATGGAGCAACATCCTACTTTTTTCACAACTAGAGAGGGCTCAGACAGGGGTGCCCCTGTCACCTCTCTTCTTTTTACTGGTGACTGAAGGACTAAGCTAGTTTATTCTCACAAAAAAACTTAGGGGAGAACTAAAAGGGATTTAAGTAGCTACAAATATTTTTGTAACACATCTTCTATTTATAGACGATATTTTTCTCTTTAGTGATGTATTTAGAGGTGATATTTAGCAGCTAAAAGTCTCACTCGACTTGTTCCTCAAGGCTACAGGTATGTGCATAAATGAACATAAATCTTCTCTAGTTCAGGAAGGATTCTCCTTGGAAGAAATTCGTAGAATTCATACTTACATCCCCTTTGAAGCTATGCCTATGAAGGACAGTTTCAAATACTTAAGGGTCCACCTCAAGCCATATTCATACAAAAAACAAGACTAGACATGGCTGCTGGCCAAAATAGAAAAGCGAATAAAACATTTGAGTTATAAATGGCTCTTGAGGGCTAGAAGAATGGTTCTGATAAAATCAGTTCTAATTTCAATATCGGTCTATTGGATTACACTCACCTGGGGATGGGGCCATGTTCCCTACCCATCTGTATAAACCATCAACAAATTTAATTTAAATATAACCAGAGTTCTATATTAGTTAATAACTAATGTGGTGGCATATCAATAAGTTTGGAGGTTTGTTTGCCAGAGGTCTAGGGGTCAAGCCCCACCGGGGTCCTTGGGCCTCTTATAAAAAAATTGACTGATGACTGAGGGCCGCGTTACACCCTGTCATTGGGCCACCTCAACAACTAAACACCAATCAAAAACCACCATCCCAACCTATACAGTGATGTCATGTGTCAAACCTAGTTTTGTCCATACTACCCACTATTCTTACAAAGTCAGCTGCTAACATCAGCATATGACCTACACTGTTAGTAGCCCAGTCAACCCTGCGAGTTGAATTTCTAATTGTTGGGAAAAGATTTCATAACGTGATAAATTGAGCATATGACATCAGATTGATGTGATTCAAGTTGAATTGGAATTAGGACAATGGACACTACGATCTAGTGTCAGTTTCGCAAGATTATGAGCACTTTAATTTTTGAGCCTATCATACCTCCTCACTAGGAACTTTTGGACCTCCAAAAGTCTATCTTCACTTAGCAAATAAGTGAGGAAAAATATCATTTAATTTCCCGATCTCAATCCTTCTTATTCTATTTGAATTGGTGCCTTCGAGCCTCATTCAAGATATTCCACATTGCCTCTACATGAAGTCCTTATCTTCCTGTCAAGAAATGTGACTTGCTGCAATTATTCTAACACTTTAGGAACACATTTTTCAATGGATGGAATCTAAACATTCTCTTCATGATCATATTTCTTTAGCTCAAACAATCTTCACCTTGAAGTCTCTCTTTGTTGAAACCAAACTTGATCTTCCACCTAGAAATCATAAGCAACTCAATGCTTGCCATGCATTGCTTTATACTTTACTTTGTTGTCCTCAAGCTACACTTGTACCCTTAGATGCATTGGCTGCATTTTATTAATGACATGCTTGGAATTTTCCACATTTGTATGGTCATGTTTTGCACAATATTTACCAAAGATCAAATCCTAAAAGAATTTGGAAAATAACAAACAAGCTTCACATGAGAATACTTGCATAGGTGAGTGCTTGACATAATTATAGACATGTTGGATGAAATGCAAACTCTCATCGCAAAAGTCCCATACAAAGTGACTTAACAAAAATCCAAAATAACATAACATACCAAAGAAAATACACTTGTTGCAGATAAGTAATTTGTTCATGACTTCACTTTACAAAGTACAAAAATAGGAATATACCACAAATAATTACAATTTTTCAAATAAATCTAACTGTACAAAATAGTCTACCCATTCTTTTCCTAACCAGGCTTATGGGTTCTCTTTTTTCACCCACTCTACTTCAAAGGTTGCTTCAGGAACTACGTCAGTTTCCACTTTGCCACTTGTCTCTTCCCTTGCAGGGGATCACACGACCTCTTCGTCCTTCTTGGGACAAAGTTCTAGATGGAGTTCCCAACACGTTTTAATCTAGTGCCCATTCATGCTACAATGGTTACAATAATGCTTATGTTTTCCCATCAACAAGGAACTATTCTACCTGGGAGAGGTTCCTCATATCTTTTCCCAAGGATTTGTTAATTTTTTTTTTATCATCACCTTATGTTGCTCACACTAAGCCACATAATGGTTACAAAAATGCTTATGTTTTCCCATAAACAAGGAAGTCTTCACACCTAGGAGCGGTTCCTCATATCTTGTCCCAAGAATTTGATAATTTTTTTGACCATCGCCTTACGTTGCTCACACTCAGCCACACAATGGTCAAATGCATCAAAAAATGTAGAGGGAAACATCTCCCATAAATGATCATAAGCACAAAAATTTCTAGAATCTCCATGATGCTTATACCTGTCTTTTGGGCAGTGACTTTGACAAGGATAACTGGACTTAGCATATCCTTTGGAATGCTAATCTCTCTGTTGACAATTTTTCACTATCACTACCATCATGGTGTGTTGTACCATCATTACGTAGGAGCGCCTTGGCGTGAAATCCATGCCTAATGATTTTTTTGCCTCAAAGATTTTGGAGCACCCTCGAATTTATTCATGGCCATAACCTAATCTTTCATACAGTGATCGTTCCTTCACTTTGATACGATTAATGATTCCTTGGCCATTGAATATGAGGCCCCTTCCATCAAAACCCATCTTAGTTAAAAGCTTCATACCAATACCCTTAGTATGATTTTCAAAAGCTGCAAAAGATGTGTTATCAACATTAACTGAAGGAGTAGAAATGGAAATACTAATTACGTCCTTTGGCCAACCACCCATCTTTTTCATTTCAAATGTTGATGAAGAAGTGGATGATGTCTCTAGCCAACCACTTTTACCAACTAGAACATGGTGAGAGTCTTTCAGATGTTGGCAAAAATTGCAAGCATTATTCTCATTATAGGATCCATATCTTATGTATTGATCATGCTCATCAAGTAGTTTCATCTTTGAGGGACTCTTTTCTACTTCTAGGATGGAACACTCACCAGTCGCTTCCTAAAAAATATGCTACAACTACAAGTGCATTTGCCTTTTATCCTCCTCTGTAGATTAGAGAAATCTTCTTAGCTTGACATTATCCAATCGAAGGGATAGATTAATCTCCTCCAACTCTCGGAGTATTTCATGCTTCAGTTTCTTTCCCATACTTTCAATATGATCAGAACCTACTCTGATACCACGTGATCTTAAAATGGAAAAACCATCGATCGTCCTCTGACACATTGCAATCCTGATAACTTGGGTATTTAAATGTAAAATTAGTTTCACAAACTCTTCAAATATGAGTGATAAGTTTTCACATGAACTTAAAATTGAAAAAAATTCACATGCAAATCAAGATGATAATCATGCAAAGAAGAAGAAAGAAAGTGATAATGGAGTTCACCCCTCCTGAGCTATGTCTCTGGGACCTACTCCAATGATTAGACTACTTTATTGATCTCAATAGTGAATGATCACATAACAAGTTTTTGACTCTGAAGTGGCATTATTTCCCTACAAAGAAACATTATTCTACAAATAATTCTCACTCAAAAATATGACTCCCTATAACAAGTCATGATTATGTCAACAGAAAAAGGACTCTCTCACAATAGGTCCTTGTAATCCACCTGAAATAAAAATAAATAAACATATAAATACTTCAAAATGAAGTGTTTAAAATGGATTTTCTCATAAGCACATTGAGAAAATACTGAAATAACTACTCTATTGAAGTAACAACTGCTACATATGTAACGGGAAGGCTAGAAAACCTTTAACTAGGCTCTTTCCATGCTCAAATATGCCTCCATCTAGCCTCAAAACTCTTTGTCTTTAGCACTAAAGGAATTGAATCTACAAAAATTCTATCATACAATGGTTAAATTAGAAAATTGAGGCTTCCATTGAGTTAATGACACTCAAAAACCCCTATCTAGGCTCTTCTTGAGCTCAAAAAGGTCAAAAGCTAAGAAACATATGCTTCTTGGAACCAAGATTTGCTATCTTTCCTGTAACTTGGCAAAACTTTCTAATTTTTATGAATTCCACCTTTACACAATGTGTTGAGTGACAATTTTTCTTGGAACCAGTGGGGTTCTTACGCAAAAGGTGAAATTTGTTGCCTCTTTAAAATGCGCCATAACCCCTACGTGTCGGGTTAGGGTCACGTGGAGTGCCATAGCACTGGGGGTTGGGGCTAACTGCCTGCCCCCACTGATTCAGCCCTCTGCGTTAGTCCGCATGGTCATGTGGCATCTAATAGGATTAGGGACCAGACCAACTGCCTGCCCCCTCTGCTAGAGTTCTCGATAATGGTCACATATACCACAGAGAACTGGTGGCCAGGGCCAACTCCCCAACCCCTCTTTTTTTTTCCATGGTCACGTTGACTATCATGTGATCAAGGGCTGGGGCCGCATGCCCCACTCCTCCATCCAAACCACTAACAACTTCAATTGAAATATAATTAGAATTATATATTAGTTAAGAACTAAGGTGGTGGTGTAGTAGTAAGATTGGATGTTGGTTTATTGGAGGTCTAGGGATCGAACATCGCCGATGCCCTTGGGTCACTTATAAATATGTTGACCAAATTATGACTGAGGGCCATGTGGCACCCTCTCGTTTGGCCACCTCAACCATTGACCACCAATAAGAAACCACCATCCCAATCTATATGATGATGCCACATGTTCAACCCGGATTGTTCCATACTACCCAGTCAGCTGTTGATGTCAGTGTAGGGCCTGCCTAGTCAAAAACCCAATCAACCCTACAAGTTGACATTTTAGCTTTTGGGAAAAAACTTCAAAACGTTATAACTTGAGCATATGACATCAGATTGAGGTGAATCAAGAGGCATTATAATTAGGATGGTGAACACTACAATCTAGTGCTAGTTTAGAGAGATTCGAAGCACTTTCATTTTGAGCCTATTTTTGATATCTAGATCACTAATGAAAACATTCCTATACCTACCGAATTGTGCTCATTCTACAACTAACAAGAGATTTTGTAGCTATAACGATGGTTAGACAGGTTCTAACATGCTTGAGAAGGAATAAAGGATATTGGTAGATGGAAAACGAACGACATATGGAGATCCACCTATCACATTGATTTGGCAATTCACCCAGTTTGAGAGATCTAATGATCAAACCATAAGTCAACAGAATTTGAAGGAGGATCGTGGAATTATCAAGCGAGCATGGAATTTGACAAGAAGAATTTTGAATCATAAGTTATGGTATGCTAAATCAAATCCTTCTCATGATTTTTTCTTCAAGTAGAAAATTATGAGAAGAAATATTTCAATTTCAATTTAGTTTCTTAGTTTTCAAAGTAAAAACTTGCTTCTCAACTTATAACTCTTAAGAAAAATATATAACAGAAGATGATAAAAAGCACCAGGGCGAAGTAATAGACATCGTTACTCTTTTTATATTTGTAATCGTTTGCTATTTAAGACTTCAGAAATTAATACACATTACTATGTTCCTTTGGTTATCAATGCATGGGTGAATAGTTTGATAATTAATCGTGTGCTTACGCTCAACAGGAGCCCCCCTAAAGAGTTGTAATTTATTTTAGTATTTGGTTAGGTTAGTCGTTAACTTATTTAATGCATAGTCTCTTTTTCATTGCAATTAGTTAATGTTCTTGATTGGTATTTTGTTCATCGATTTCTAGTTTAACATTAAGTAGTTTGAACAGGTCTAGCACTCATAAAAGACAACAGATATTACTCGTTTATAGTTTTCTTGATTCAATTGTTTTATTTTGATTTCATGAGTAATGGACAGAGCAATTCTAATCACAACATCGCACATTTGTAGTCCTTCAGAGTTATATTTTAGATTCTCATTTTTCTAAAGTAATTATATTAAAATTTTCTCTTCTATTTAATAGAATAGAGATTTTAATGACCGTGCAGGTCGTACGCTAATGTTAGCAACTGATTTTGTAGGCATAGTGGGCAGTACGAACCAATCTAGGTTCGACACATGTCATAACCATACAGGTTGGGATGGTGGATTTTGATTAGTGGTCAGTCGCTGAATTGGCCCAATGATAGGGTGCCACATGGCCCTCAGTCATTGGTCAATTTTTTTCTAAGTTACCCAAGGACCTCGACGGGGCTTGACCCCTAGACCTCCGAATAACCAACCTCCAACCTTACTATTATGCCACCGCATTAGTTCTTAACTAATATAGAGCTCTAATTATATTTAAATTAAATTTGTTAGCGGTTTAGACAAAGGAGTAGGGAATGTGGCCCCATCCCCTGATCACATGAAAATCAACATGATAACAAAAAATGATGGAGGGGGTAGGGAGTTGGCCTCATCCCCTAGTTCTACCGGCCTTACCATAACCCTCAGCAATAGTTAAGCAGAGGGGGCGGGAAAATAGGCCCTGGTCCTTGGTTCTCGATGGTCTATGTTACCATTACCCAGGGCTCCAGTGGAGGGGGCTGGAAGTTAGCCCAACCCTCGATCCTATCAGTTTCCACATGACCATGCCGACTTGTGCAAAGGGGTGAATTGGAAAGGGTGAGCGGTTAGCCCCGACCCCCAACCACATGTTGCTCCACGTGACCCTGACTCAACGCTTAAGGGTTATGGTGCATTTTAAAGAGGCAACAAACAACACCTTTTGCGGCAAGAATCCCACTGGTCCTAGGTTAAATTGTCACTCAGTGGACAGTGTAAAGGCGGAATTTGTGGAACAGTTAGCAGGTTTTTCCAATTTACAAGACATATAACATAGCTTGATTCCAAGAAGCATATCTTGCTCAATTTTTAAACTTTTTGAGCTCAAGAAGAGCCTAAATAGGGGTTTTTTAGTGTCATTAACTCAATTGTAGCCTCAAATTCCTGATTTGAGCACTGTATGATGGAAATTTTGCAGATTCAATTCCTTTAGTGCTAAAGGAAAATGGAGTTTTGAGGCCAAATGGAGGCAAATTTGAGCATGGAAAGAGCCTAGTTAGATGTTTTCCAACCTTCCAATTACATCTGCAGAAACTGTTACTTCAGTAGAGTAGTTATTTTTAGTATTTTCTCAATTTTCTTATGAGAAAAGCCATTTTCAGCACTTCATTTTGAAGTAGATGTATGCTTATGCTTTTTTATTTCAAGTGGACTACAAGGACCTATTATGAGAGAGTCCTTTTTATGTTGACATAATCATGACTTGCTGTAGGGAGTCATCTTTTTGAGTGAGAATTATTTGTATTTAATGCTTCTTTGTAGGAGAAACGACATGACTCTAGAGTCAACAACTTGTAATATGCTTATTTATTATTGATATCAATAAAGTGGTCTAGCCATTGGAGCAGGGCCTGAAGGCGTAGCCCAAGAGGGGTGAACTCCGTTATCACTTGCTTGCTTATTCTTTGCATGATTATCATCTTGAGTTGCATATGAATTTGTTTCACTTTTCATTTCATGTGAAAACTTATCATTCATCTTTGAATAGGTTGTGAAACTAATTTTACATTTAAATACCCAAGTTATCAGGCTTGCAAAGTGTCAGAGGATGATCGAGTTTTCTTTCATTTTCAAATTTTGTGCACAGTTGGAGTATTACAACTAGAGTTGAGTTATGGTTTGACGATTAGATCTCTCGAACCGGGTGAATTTCTAGATCATTGTGATAGGTGTATCTCCATATGCTGATCATTTTACATCTACCTATATCCTTTATTCCTTCTCAAGCGTGCTAGAACTTGTCTAACCATGGGAGTAGCTGCAGAATCTTTGGTTAGTTGCAGAATGAGTGTAATTCGGTAGTTATAGAAATGTTTTTATTAAATTTGATGAAGAAACAAAAGATTGTAAATCATGAATGAATAATACCTTTTAAGATGTTTGATAATATCTGAGGTGACCTTTCAACATGGAAATGTAGCAAAACTATCATGAAAAGGATGGAAAGGAAAGTAGAAGGGTTATAAAAAAGAAGACAATTATGGACTTCAAAACTTACCAATCTAAATATTCTTATGAGAATATCCTTGTACCAAGTGTATAATTATGAATATCTCCCTTATTAAGAGAGAGTGTTAGAGAATGCAACTAGTTTCAATCTTCATAATTTGTACCATTTTGTACTTTATGTAAAAAGAAAAAGAAAAAGAAAAGGAAAAAGAAAATTATTATTATTATCTAGATAAGCATGTTCTTCATGCTTTTAGATTTTCGAGTCAAAGAGTCAAAGTCCTATTTTGTACCTATTGTAAAAGAAAATGGAAAAGAAATTTTAAATGTAATTTTTGGGACAGAAACCCCTCTAGATGACAAGTTGCCCTTGCCCCAATGGACATTTTTATTTGCACCCCTCAAATCTATATAAATAGAGGGAAGATGGAGCTCATTTGGACATGCACTTGGATGAGTTCTTTGGTCTGGAATATCATAGTGAATATGCAGAAGAGAAGGAAGGTTGAAGTCTGGAATAAGATTTGCCTTAATACATCTCTTGTTGTTGAACTCTTGCTAATGAATATGATGGAAGGAAAGGGAGTTTTGGTTTGGTGTCTAGGGGTGGAATTTATGTGGTTATGGATATTGGATATCTCATTTTATCTGATTCTATAAGAATATATTTTCTGGGTTATCCCCTTGGAGGGGTTTTTCCCTAGCTTGGAGCCTATATGTTGTGTTCTATTGTCTTTTCTGATCTTAATTTTTTATGGTAATTTCTTGATGAAGAGAGAAAACATAATAATAATAATAATTTCAAATTCACATGTAATTATCAAGAAATGGAGATCTATTAATAATATGAAAACCTCATAACTTCCAACAATGCTCCCTTGTACAGTGGAATCTAAAGTAACATGAAAAGCATGAACAATATCGAATTCACTCTCTGAGGGGAGATTCAGATCGACTCAAGATGGAATTTATTTGACCACTTCATCAACCAATGTTTCATCAATTTTAGTGGTATGGGCTTCAATCTCCAAAGAAGAGTGAGATCAACTGATGGTGGACTCAAATCTATCACTTCATCAACTAATGGTGGGTTGGGAGAAAGATTACAGTAACCAATTTGAATTTTTTGTTGATAAACAGTAAGGTTTCCAACAATTTTGAGGCTTCATCCATACAAGGCAAAAGGTGATTTTTATGACTCCCTTCACTTAACCTACAAGGAAACCTAACTTTATCCTTTTTCTGTAGAACCTAAAAAACACTAGTTGGTAGACCAACATCTATTTGGTGAGAATCTAGAACATCATTCTAAGACTATGGGTATACCAGAGAAATCACTAAGAAGGTGATCACCCTTACAAATATTGGAAGGGAAATTGGGCTTGCGATGCATGTTTGAAGTTTTCTCAACATTATCAACACTCACAACAATTATTGCTTGGTTTCCCCTTTGCTTATTTTTCTTATTCTTATTCTTCTTAGATTCGTGGTTATTAGCATCAAGACTTTCACCATGCAAGGAAGAAGAAAGGGAAGAAGAAAAAATGGGAGAAGAAGGAAAAGGGTCGACAAGAGGTTGGTTATTTTGAGGTGAAGGACTTGGTTGATGAGTAACATGGGTGTTGGGGACCAACGAAGTTTGAAACAACCATATTGGTAAACTTGTCGTGAATCTTGGAAGGGATAACATAGCCATATAAGAAGTACCAATATTTCTAATACAAGGAAGAAGACCAGGATCCCTTTTAAAAGGGGTTACTTGATTGGAAAAATAAAAAATTATTTCCATTAGACTCAACCTAAGGTCTACTAAATAGGAAAACAAACAACACACACTAGCAAATCTAAGGAAGCAAACGCATAAACCTTCCCACAATGAGCACAATAGTTGGTGATGAAATCCAACATCATGAGATAAATATGAAAAGTGGCTAAAGAGAGAGTGGGTGAAATAGTCATGTTTGTGACCTAATTAATAGTACAACCTCAGTGAGAGTACCCTCATATAGTGGAGCACCCTCTAGGAAGGATTGAGTGAGTTGAAAAATGTTTGTTCAAGTATAATGAGGATGCCCCACTCACCATCACCCTCTGTATGAGTCCTAAAGTAAAATCCATTAAGGTTACCACCTACAACAACTCGGATTGGGGGGATATTCGACAGTTTGACATACATGCAAGGGCAGGGTAATAAACTTGAAATCCCCTTGATAGGTTCCTCAAAGAGAGGGCAGTCTTCTCAAGTCATCTCCAAGTGTTTTTCAACATCGTTTGTAATACATGTAAATCAACACCACCAAGACCAGCAAAGAAGGGTAAATTACTTTTCTATGCTCAATATGACCTCGTGGTTAACTCTTGTGTAGAGTATATTCACAAAAATGTGATGTAGTAAATGGATTTTCACTCCCTAACTCAATATTCTAAGCTTGTTTGGTGGCCTTGAGAGTTTAATCTCACCACCTATTATAAGGCCCTACACCTTATCTAATATAGGTATGCTACAAGAGAAATGTAAAAATGTCAAATTAATTTTATTAAACATTAATTTTATGCCTATTGTTTACTCAATAGGGATATGAAGTAGAAACCAATGACATTTTGACATGACTCAAAATCTCAAGTGTGATGAAATTAAATGCAAGATTTTATTTCAATGAATTCTAGTTATAATAAGGAGTAAGAGGCTTCAAGAAAATAAACAAGTGTAACATTGTTTATTTATAGGATTTTAAGGGCTCCTAATTTATACTCCTCGTCATTACCTCATGAGTTTTGAATAGGAGATCTAGGGGTCCACTCGCAACAAGGAAGTTGTGATGAGAAAATGCATCTATGTTGGTCTCTAACCAAAACCAAGGAATTTCACAAGGAGTTTGACAAGAGTAAAAAAAAAAAAACCAAAACCATTATTCTCTATTTCATCATGACACAGTTGGTGTCTCCCCCTGCAAAATCTTATTTATTGTCGACATTTATAATACTATCATTGTTACTACCAGTATCATTTTAAATCACCAATTCATTGACTACATATTGAATAGCTAAAACAATGGTCAACACACAATACCATGGATCAATTTAAAACCATGGGCACCAAACCATTGTAAAGGTTGGACAAGATAAAACAAAAAGATAATAAATACATTGTCAAACAAATAGAGGACATAGATAGATAGTGTGAGTGCTAGAGTATATATTGTTTAAAGAGTATTATTTGGATATTAGAGCAGATAGTTGTGCCATAACAAAGAGAGTTATAGCAAAAATAATAGTTGTAAGAGGTTGAAACTAGTTTATATTGAATATATAAAGAATGATTAAGGTCATTAAAGAGTATATGATTGGATCGACAATAAAATAACTACAAATAAGAAATCTAAAAGAGGATTGGAGTCTCTTGTAGGTGGGTGGCCACATTTGAAATGGGATTGGTGTCTCTGGAAGGTTGGAGCCTGCAAATTTGAAAGGGGGTTGTGGTCTCCTGAATTTAGTTCTTGCAATTATTGTAAAAATAGGTTGGTGCCTACATCCATTAATAAAAATAAAGCAGCTTTGTGGTTTTCTCCCAAATGGGTTTCCACATAAAATTTTGAGTATTGTGGTATGCGTTAAAGCTAAATGTTTTATGGTACTTGTAATCTTAAGATTCTATAACTAATTTAATTCATTGAGAATGTACGTGTGTTCAATAAGGAAATGAATAAAGAAACTAATCTCCACCCCACACACACACACCCCCCTCCCACCCCCAAGTATTCATTAAAGAGGCACAAATATGACCCATAAAAATTCCATGCAAGCAGAGCTTCATGCTTATCTCCCAAACAAGTATCCAAATCTAATTTTAGATTTGAAAACTAGGAAAATTTAGTTTTCGACCTCGGTTTGGATTGACAAAAAGATGTAAAAAAATTACCTATAATGTTAGGTCCCTATACTACTAGTGTAACCCCTTATTGCTATTAGTACAACCCCCTTATTATAATGTTGTGCCCAAGTAGTCCCCATATTGTTATTATTGTGCCCCATAGAAGCCCACTATTGTTATTAGTGTGCCTTTAGATTATTATTGTTATGTTGGCTCTTTATATTATGACTATATATAGAATGGAGGTATTGTCATTTGTATCATCTAAGAATTGTTCATTTGTGTAATTAAAGGAGGTTTCCCCCTCAAAGAGGCTTATTTCTAAGGTGTTCATCTATATTTTCTATCTTTTCATGAGCTGGTTTCATAACATTTGGTATCATAGCTTTGGATTCTAGGGTTTCGCTGCTCCAAACAGGCCATCGTGGCATTTTCGCCATAATTTTTATTTTTTATTTTTTATTTTTTAATTTTTTTTTTATTTGGCGACGTTTCAGAAACTAAAAAAAACCCATTTGGGCCAAAATCATTCTGAACTTTGAGTCTGAATTGTAGATCTTGGCTCGCTATATTTGTAGAGATACGATCTGAGGAAGTTGGCGATTTTGCAGACTCTCGAATTACATTACAAATAGGTGACTTGGGGAAAATCGTCATAACTTTTGTTTTGAGCATCAGATTGAAATTTCGTAAGAAGTTACAGAAAGAGGACGGATTGTAGTTTTCTATGTATATTGTTTAGATCCAAAGGTCAAAATAGTGATACGTGGTACTTCATACAAGTTCACTCTTCTGAAAAGGTATATAATCAGGTCATCTTGGGATATTGTGCATAACTCTTTCTTGGAGAATCCAATCTTGATCAGACTTTTGGGGTTAGAAAGAGGACTCAGAGGGCTATTATAGGATAAAATTTCAGAACTTGGATATCCGAAATTACATAGTTACATACTTTTCAAGATCAAGCTCCTAAAATCAAGAAAAGGCAATATGAGGAAGTTTGATGGCAAGGATTCGATAAATTGGATACTACAGATGGAGCAATATTTTGATCTACATGAGGTGAAACTATTACAAAAGGTATGTATTGCATCTTCATATTTAGAACCGGATCAATTTTTATGGTATAAAGGGTTGTGTTCTCGTAGAGCACTTGTCACTTGGTCAATTTTCACAAAAGAAATGATAACACATTATGAGGATATAAAGAATAACACCTTCTTTAGCCAATTGATAAATCTCAAACAAAAGGTTTCAATGGCAGAGCACATTGAGGAATTCAAAAAATTGAATATAAGGGTAAATGATATTCCAGAGAAGAAAAGGATTGATGTCTTGATAGGGACTTTAAAGGATAACATTCAACATGAGGTTCGTCTTTGGGAACCTGATTCATTGGAGAAGGAATTCAGGTTGGCAAGAAAAATTGAAAGATAAATTATGGAAATAAGGAATCCCACCACTCATGACTATAATTATGGAAGTGTTGTTTCTCCTAGCCTTCCACAACCTACAAGGTTTACACTGCAAAAATTACAAGAAAAAAGAGAAAAAGGGCTTTGTTACAATTGTGATAGAAAATACATTAAAGGTCATAAGTGTGCTGAGAAGAAATTATTTTACATAAATTATGAAGAGGAGGAAGAAAAGGATAAAGAAACATCAAAATAAGAGGATATACACCAGGAACCAACCCCAGAGAAAGAAGAAATGAATCTGACAATATCTTGTAAAGAATTGGAAATAATTACCACTCCTCAAACTCTCAAGATAGAAGGACCTATCAGGAAGAAAAAGTTTCAAGAAGTGAATGATCACTTCGAGAAAGAAGAAATGAATCCTAACATACCTTGTAATGCATGGGCTGGAATTACCACTCCTCAAACTATCAAGATAGAAGGACATATCAAGAAGAAAAATGTTCAAGAAGTGAAAGATCACATTGAGCATCAAGAAATGAATCTGACCATATCTTGAAATGCATTGGAAGAAATTACCACTCAAACTCTCAAAATAGAAGGACATATCAAGAAGAAAAAGGCTCAAGCTATGAAAGATCAAATCAAGCATCAACATCAAGTTCTCCAACTTTTAAAGGATAATGTCACTTTGGTGCAGAATCGAATGAAACAACAGGCTAATCAACATTGCAGTGAAAGAAGTTTTGATGTAGGCAATTGGGTATTTTTACAGCTACATCTCAAGCAAGATATTGGTGAGAAGGAAACATTGGCAATACAACATGTACTTAAGAAATGGCGTCCTTACCTAATGGGAAGACACTTCAAGGAAAAACTAGATCATGATAGTCTGAAATACTTTTTAGAACAAAGATTATCTTTAGAAGAAAATAAAAAATGGGTCACAAATATGTTGGGTTATGATTTTGAAATCATCTACAAAAACAAGAAGCCGAATGTTGTTGCAGATGCACTCTCAAGAAGGGATGAGGATGTGGAAGCATTGTTTTGTGTTATTTCTATTATCCAACCAGATTGGATAAACAAAGTAAGGGATGAATGGAAGAAGGATGAAGAAGTGTTGCCACTCATTCAAAGGTTGCAGAAGATCCCAGTTCAAACAATATTGCCAGAACTTAATGAGGAAGGAAAAATCATATTGGAACGTGGAGCAACCACAGAAACAAGAACCCAACAGCTACAAAATCAATCAATTTCAGAGTATCTCATCAGGTGGAAGAACATACTCGCTGAATATTCCACATGGGAGGACAAGAATTTTATACAAAAGCATCAAGAACTACTCAAGCATTGAGGAAAACACTTTTTGAAGGAGAGGGGCATGTTAGGTCCCTATACTACTAGTGTAACCCCTTATTGTTATTAGTACAACCCCCTTATTATATTGTTGTGCCCATATAGTCGCCATATTGTTATTATTGTGCCCCATAGAAGCCCACTATTGTTATTAGTGTTGCCATTATATTATTATTGTTATGTTGGATTTGATTATATTATGACCCCTTAGACTCCTATATATAGAAAGGAGGTCTTGTCATTTGTATCATCTAAGAATTGTTCATTTGTGTAATGTAAAGGAGGTTTCCCCCTCGAAGAGGCTTATTTCTAAGGCGTTGATCTATATTTTCTATATTTTTGTGAGTTGGTTTCATAACATATAATGTGACATAGTTTAATCCATTTTCACATCTCCCCAGTGGGTATCCAAATTGATTTTCAATTTGAAACCCAAGAAATTTTATTTTTGGACCTTGGTTTAAGTTTGGTAAAAGAATCACAATTGGCAAAGAATTTCACATAGTTAGAAACTCATGCTCATTTCTCCCATGGGTATCTACTTTTAAATCAAAATTTCAAGTGTTGTGCCTTGCTTTGGATTTGACTAAAGGGGGTACAAAAATATCTAAGAATTTAATGTAACTAGAGAAATATGCTCATCTCATCAATGGATATCCAAATCTAATTCTAGATTTGAAAACCAAGCATTTTTAGCTTTGGAATTTAGTTTCATTTGAATAAAAGATGCAGTTGGAATTTTCACTTAACCAAAGCCACATGCTCATCTCCGTAATGGGTATCCATATCTACTTTTAGATTTGAAATATGAGTATTTCAATTTTAAACATTGGTTCTATTTCTACCAAAAGAGACATAAAATGGTAAAGAATTATAGGAAATTAGCCACTATGTTCATCTCCCCAACATGTATCAAAATCTATTTTTAGATATAAAAATAGATAAATTTCATTTTTGGACCTTACTTTGAGTTTGAGTAGAAGAGAAACAAAAATTTGTGTAGAATTTCATACAACCATAACCCCATGTCCATCTCCCAAATGGATAGCTAGATATAATTTTAGATTTGAGAACTGCGGATTTTCCTTTTTGGATTATGGTTTGTGTTTCATCGAAAGAGGCACAAAAATGACCCATAATTATGCACAAACAAGGCCCTATGTTCATCTCCTCAATGGGTATCCAAAACTACTTTTAGAACCAAATTTTTTTAGTTTTAGACCTCAATTTAATATTTCACCAAAGAGGCACTAAAATAGCTCTATTTTTCACACAACCAGAGCCCTTTTCTCATTTCCTCATTGCATATCAAAAGATAATTTTTGATCTTAGAATTGAGAAATTTCATTTTTGGGCCTCAATTTGAGTTTCATAAGAAGAGGTAGAAAAATGGCCCAAATTTTCAAATAATCAGAGTCTTTTTCTTGTTAGATTAACCTGACTCAGTAAATGAGTCATCGTGCTAAGGTCAACAATGGTGATTTCAAGCCCATGATTTTGGTAGCCATTGGTTTGTGCTTGTGGATTTTCATGTAATGAATCCCTTAAATAGACCTGCGATACTCAATTGTAATGGGATTGAAGGTGAGAAATGAAGGGTCATTTTCTTTTCTAGGTTTGATTTATCAAGACAATTGATAGATTTGTTGATTCTAGTTTTTTGCAGTTTTAGTTTTCTAATAAAAAATAGTGTTGTTGTTTATATATTGTAATTTTTATTTTATCTCATATTTTTATTCCTAACTTTTATTGGAACCATGGTGAGAAATTATCAATATTACACATATGTATGAAGCATGAATATGTGTTTCCTCTTGGCACACAATAAGAGAGATTTGTGGTGGAATCAACCCTTGGAACAAGGTGAAGAGGAAGCCTCCAAATCATACTTTTCCACATTGTTGTTGTGGAGGTAAACTAGACAAATATGAGGTTATGTTGAAGGTAGTAAGTCTGATCAAGGCACATAAGTGATTTTATATGTCTAAGATTATTGTAATGTGGTCAAAGGGGATACTTGAGATCCATCTTTCATAGATTGTCTTGAATTTGGTTGGGATCACATGATTTATAATATGATTTGTAGAGGATGTGAATGAGAAGAGAACCCATGCAAATATAAAAAGTGACAATGCATAGTGTGCAGTGTGGCTATAAACTTTCCAAATTAGTTACTACTACCTAATGATCCATCTATGCAACCACATCTTCCATATGTAATGCACATATGTGTGGTTGTCAAAGCATTCCATCTACCCCATTTGTAGGACTAATGCTCATGAGAGCAAGGAATTATAATGATGTAAATTGTGGCATTGCAGTAACATTATAGGAATAATTTAGGAGGGATTAAGGTCAATGGTGGGATTTTGGCTCATGTATAAGTATAGGAAGATATTTGTCAGAAGCATCAATGAGAAGCTCAAGCTATTGTGAGCTATTACATTATCCCAAGTAGCATTGGTTACCAACCGATGCAATTTCACTTGATGGTAGGTGGCATTTTTCCATTAAACTTTGCAAACAATAATAACAAGAACATACAATTTCCAACATTGGTATAATGTTCAAGAAAACTAAAAGCATGGGAATGATACCTGGTGATGATTAGTGAGTAGTGGGAGGTTAGAAGTTTGAATGAAGAATCTTAGCAAAACAAGGTTCTTGAAATGTTCAAGCTTGAGCTTTGACAAAGAAAACATGTGCAAATTTCATATTTTGATTGGATCATAGTCCCTTATGAAGGAGGGTACTAATTTTGGTCAAAGAAACCAAAATAATAATAATCACAACTATAACAGAGTTGAAAAATTCATTGTGTGTAAATGGTCACATGATTGTAAGACCTAGTTAGGCATGCATACCCCTCATAAATTATCAATAAAGTCTATAGGTATACCTAAGCAATAGGGGGCATATTTAATTACAAAATACCTTGGTTATAAACATTGAGGGGATTATGGCTTGGATAATTATGCCATTTCAAATTTAAATGGAGGAATGCTAGTTTAATATTGACTTGGTAAATGAGTCGTTGTGGTTTCAAGGCCCAATGTTTTGGTAACCCATGGTTTTGTACCCATGGTTTTTAATGTGATGAATTATTTAAATAGGTTTGGGATACTCCATTGTAATGGGTGTAGAGGTGAACAATGAAAGCTCACTTTGTCAGATTTCATCAAGGGAGAAAAGATATCATTAGTTGATATTTTCCCAATTTGGTTCTTCTTGGATAAATCATGTGTCAAAGCTTTATGTGTTATTTTTATTATTACTAGTTAATTATTTCTATTGCATTATTTCTATTCCTAATAGTTTTCATCTTCCCAGTGGGTATTGATATCTATTCCTAGATTTGAAAACTAAGAATTTTTAGTTTTAGAGCTAATTTTGAGTTTGACCACATAACACCTGTAATAAGCACAAAAATGGTTTGTGATTAAAGTAGCCATAGATACGTGCTCATCTCCCAAATAGCTACTATACATTTTGAAACTCATGAATTTTTAATTTTGGATCTTAGTTTGAGATTGATCAAAAGAGGTACAAAAATGATCAAAATTCATATCCTCATTTGGTATCTAGATCTACTTTTATATTTGAAACCAAGAAATTTTAATTTCATAAATCAATTTAATATTTTAATAAACAAAATTGCTTGGAACTTCATGCAATCATAGCCAGCTATTAATCACCCCAATGTATATCAAGGTCTTGACATAGTTTTGGAACTTAGTTTTAGTTTAACCAAAGAAGGAACAATACTTGGCTTAGAATTTTAGTCAATTAGAGCCCCTTTCTCAACTCCCCAATGGGTATTCAAATCTATTTTTTGAGTTGAAAATCAAGAATTTTTAGTTTTCAAGCATAGTTTGAGTTTGACCAAAAGAGGAACAAAAATGAACTATAATTCTTAACAATTTGAGCCCCCTGCCCATCTCCCTAATAAGTATACAAATATACCTTTACATTTGAAAATGAAGAATTTTCATTTTTGGACCTCAATTTGAATTTGATGAAGAGAAGAACAAAAATGACCCAATTTTTTATGTGATTGGAGCACCATTTTCATTTCCCAAATAGGCATCCAAATGTACATTCAAATTTGAAAATCAAGAACTTTATTTTTGAAATCAAATAGAGGTTCCTCTACGTTTGACCTTGGCATACAAATCTACATTTAGATTTGGAAACTAAAGTTTCCATTTTTACACCTGAATTTGTGTTTGTCTAAGAAAATCCCAAAAATGGGCTACAAATTATCATAGTCATAGCCTATGCTCATTTTCATAAAGGGTATCCAAATCAATTTTTGGATTTGAAAATCAAGGATTTCTTTCTTTAATCTCCCCAATGGCTATTAAAATTATAACTAAGTTTAGTTATTGGTGTGATCCAAGACAAGCTGAGTTGGAGCTGACATGTTTGGTTATTGGCGAATTGAGTATTTAAGGTATTGGTAAGATGAAGAGATTAATTATTAGTGCGGAAGAGTTGGTGTCATCCAAGTTGATCGTATGGGTCGGCTTTACGCATGGGAGCCATGTGTCGACACATGCAACCAAAGGGTCGCAACCCTTTTCCTACCCCTCAAATCATATATATAGCAAGTTAATTCACTTGGTGAAGATACAACACACCAAAAAAGTGAGACACACAACTCAAATCACATAAGAAATGAAATGAAATGAAATTATTTTGACATCTACAAGGCTAAAAATAGCTTATGGGACAGATTGCTTCTCCATATGATTCTTGTATTTGGCCCTTTTCTTGTGAAGTCTTGCAATAAATGCTCCCAACTTCTCGATAAACCCTTCTATGGATAGATTATCCCAAGAGCTAGCTGCCAGAATATCTGCATAACTTTCCCTGTTGTCTTTGAAGGCCTCGCATTATAAAATGAAATGGTTTTTTATTTCCACTTCTCTGGAAGAGTAAAAAATACATATTTTGATAAATGGAATGGATCGTAGTTTGCGGTGAACCAAAGGGTGAATTGTGGGGTTTCTTTGTATGTGACATGGGTCACTTTCCTTCTTAGAGTCCGCACTTGAAGAGAGAAAGGACCAGATGAAGAGTTTGAGTGGTGTGATGGGTGACATAATGACTTAAGCGCTATGGCATGGTGCAGGTGAATGTGGCATGGATTATGATGTGGTTATCATGTTTTGAGTTGTTTTATGCATTAAAATTCTATATGATGGAAAATTTTGCACTTATGTTTTGGTCAAGGAATTTTTTTTCTATTTACCTTAACTAACTTGAAAATTTTCCAAGTGTTGTTACACTTATGTGTTGGTTAAGGAATGTTTTTACTAGTGAAAATTTTCAGAGTGTTGAATTTGTAAAGGGTATTCCAAGCTAAGTAAATAGAGAGGTATCACCTTTAATTAGAAACATGTCATTGTTGCATGGCTAGATGTTAAAATTGGCAACCAGGGAAAAACTTCATGTTGGTCATCTTATTCATGGCTGATAATATTTTTATTAGATTCCTCTCATCGAGAAGTGTTGGATTGATATAAAGATCATCTGATTTCGATAAGTATTCATGGAGATATGAATTTATTCTGATTATGGAATTATTATCAAGCCGACCTACAACTCATGTAGGCTCAGAAGCCCAACACTCGCATCTATTCAAACACCAATGTCATGTATAAATATAGGAGGACTTTTCCTCATTTGGACTCACTCATCTCATCACATCTCTCTCTCTCTCTCTATTGTGCAGAAAAGAGTCTCTTCTCTACTGCACAAAAAAGGGTCTCTCTCTCACACATGTGAAGCCAAAAGTTGTTGAACCTGAAGCTACAACTGCAGATCCAAATTTTGACCAGCGGTGACCATCATATCTCCTCCTTAGAACTGTTCTATAGGTCCATCTGGATCTCCTTTGAAAGCTGCAACTTTTGGTGGTGGAATCAAGTCAATCAGATGGACGGTTTGCAACATATCGACTACCTTAGTTTGAAGGAAGCTACTAAAACTGAAGCTGCAACTGTAGAAGTAAAGTTTGACCTGCATGGACTAGAAGATCTCCTCATTTGAACTACACTGTAGGTTCATCTAAACCTCCTTTGAAAGCCGCAACGTTTGGTGGTGAAATCAAGTCAATCTGACGGACGGTTTGCAAGATATCGAATGCCCTAGTTTGAAGGAAGCTGTTGAAACTGAAGCTACAACTGCAGAAGTAAATGTTATAGACATTTTTGGGCACTTCAACCCCAATCATAAATGTCTATAAACTGAGGGCTCCTAAGTCCCTAAAAGTGTTGCTTCACTACCTAAAGGAACAAGGTCAGCTGATTACATCATCTCCCAGAAGTTCTCCACTAAAAACTGCTCATAAATGGTCAAAACTGGACCATACTGAAAACCCAGTGCAGAGGGTGCGATGCATATCACCTTCCCAGTGTATAAGATGCGATGCATACTGAATGGATCCTCTGTAGGGTGCGATGGTCGGGAATGGACAAATGGCAGGGACAAAATGCGAGGTGGAAGATCATGGAATCTTCCAGAAGCTTCCCCTCTGACACTTGCCTCTCTGTTTCGACCAAGGATGAGTAAGAGATCATCATTCTCCAAGTGGAAGTAGGAACTATCAGAGAGAGGACACTAATCAAGATCCCAGAAGATGGCTCACCTCTTTGTAATCATCTATATATGGATCCCTCATCACAGAGATCGAGAGGCTGGAATGTTGTATCTTGTAGAGAAGTGTTGTTGGTTTTCTGGTGTATATTCATAGTGTTGGGTGATCTAAGCTTTACTTGAGGTGAATAAGGGCTTTCTTGCTGGAGGATGATGCTGGGTCAGAACACATGGTTGTAATCCTCTTGCTACTTTTGATCTTAATAAAGCTATTAAAGTTTTCCTCCATATTCTTGTATGTTTACTTATATATGCATTTGTATGGTTAACACATATCTGATCCTGTGTTATTTTTGAATATAGATATTTGTTCTTTGATAGTAGTATGTTGTTGTGATTCCACAGGTGAGCTTTGAAGCTGGGCAGACGAAGAAGAAGCAGCAAAGCTCTATCAGGAAGGAGAGGAATCAAGCAAGGAAATCAAGGGCAAGACTAGGGTTGGTCTCCTTTGTTCCACTCTTATCTATTTTCATAAAGGAAAACGAAAGTAGACTTTACTTGTTTGTTTCTAAGATAGCTACCAGTCTTAGTGGGAATAGCAGCATCCGAGTGGACACTATTCCCGGTAACAGTAAAGTTTGACCTACGTGGACTAGAAGATATCCTCATCTAAACTACGATGTAGGTTCATCTAAACCCCCTCTGGAAGCTGCAACTTTTGGTGGTGGAATCATGCTGATCCGATGGTCGGTTTGTGAGATATCGTCTGCCCTAGTTTGATGATGAAGCTGCTCATGCTAATGCTGCTAATCTAGGGTTTGCTACTGCTGATATAAATCAGATTTATTGTACTATTTTTCTCTGCTGAATTATTGAAGATAAAAGAAGATTCGATCAAAGGGTTTCCCCACACATTGTGGGTTTTGTCCCTGGCTAGCCACCACATCTTGTGTCTCTTGTCTTGGCTTGTTTTCTATCGATCGTTTAATGTTCTCTCTACACTTTACTTTATTTACATGTGACTGCTAATCTGTGGAATATAATAAGAAAAAGAAGTAAATTGTTATAAGCATAGAACATACCATATCTTAACATGGTATCGGAGCTGAGGTGAAGACAAAGCCCGAGCAAGAGCAAGAGAAATCACCGAAGAGAAGATTGGCGAGGCTATCCTAAAAGAACTATGGGGTCCTCAACACTCTGCCGAAGGCAAGCTTCATAAGAAAGGTGACTATCACGGATGGAAGATGTCTATCGATCTAACCCTAGAAGATCAAGAAGTGCTGGACCATGTAAAAGGAAATATTGTTGAGCCTCCATCAAATGCATCCACTGATGCATGGAACAAATGGAAAACCGGAGAAGTCAAAACAGAAGATCATTCGGGACTCTATCAACAAGCACTTGGTGGTCTACATTTCTGACCTGAACACCTCCAAGGAAATATACGATAGACTGGTGAGTTTATTTAAAGTTAATGATGCAAATCAAGTTTTGTTTCTTAGAAATAAGATGAGGGAAATCAAGAAGGGTAAAGATGAGAGTATGCAATCATACTTCTTAAGAATAACCGAGATCAAGAAAAATATCCTATCTATTGGGGAGGCTATTACTGACAGGGAAATGGCACTCATGACTCTTGGAGGATTACCATCCAAATGGTATGTGTTCAGGACTACTCTTTTGAACAGTAATGTAATTTCTGGTTTCAAGGAATTAATTGCTAGATGCATTCAAGAAGAAACAAGGGAAGAAGATCAAGAAATTCCCATGCCTAAAGGTCCTCCTACTGCCTTTTCTTCTCATGCTAAGAAAAGAAATAATTCCAAGACTAAATCAA
Source organism: Pinus taeda (assembly GCA_000404065.3). NCBI lineage: Eukaryota > Viridiplantae > Streptophyta > Pinopsida > Pinales > Pinaceae > Pinus > Pinus taeda. Next base: position 51,848 of record APFE030327715.1, on the reverse strand, counting down.
AAGGAAAGGTTGGACCTAAGGGTGGAACAAAATGACGATGTTACATCTGCGATAAAGTAGGTCACTATGTAAGGGAGTGCCCTAATAGAAAGGACTCACATCGAGATGATTATTAAAATCCCTCTGATGGCAATCAAAGGAATGACAAATTCAATAGCAAAGGTAAGAGGAGAGATAGGAATCGAGGAAGAGGAAAACCATTCAAGAAGACTAGAAATTCCAAGATGTATTAAATGCACCTGACCTCAAAAAGAACCTAGTGTCCATCTCGGCAATGGAAGACAAAGGCTACAAGGTAACCTTCAGCAATGGCAAGGTACGTGTATCGAAAAATAATGTTAAAGATGCCTTTACTCTTGGGTTTCATGTTAATTCATTATATCAGTCGATGGAAGTCTGCTAGGTATCATGTCTTATGACACATCTCTTCAGTCCAAACTTTGGCATCGGAGGTTTGCCCCCCTTCATTATAAAGCTATACTCAGTGTAAGACAAATGGTGACAAGTATGCCCGAATTCCGAGTAGAGAAAGAAGGTGTATGTCCAGGATGTGCCAAAGGAAAGCTCAAAAGGGTACCATTCCCCTCAAGCCAAAGCAAGACCTCCGATATATTACAGTTGGTTCACTCAGGCATATCTGAGGCTGGCATTAAGAGGGAGACTACTACACGACATACTCCTGAGCAGAATGGTGTGGTAGGAAGGAAGAACTGTACGATTGTGGAAGCTATCCAGGCCATGCTACATGATCAAAGACTTCTGAAGTTTCTATGGGCTGAAACTACAAACACCACCATATATGTACAAAATCAATGCCCTCATCAAGCATTGGATTCCAAGACTCTTGAAGAAATGTTCACCGCCGATCAAAGGGAAGTCATGATTAGCCATGAGGTCACCTTTGATGAAGATATGGCTCTCAGCAAGGTGGAAAATCTTTCGACTTTAAGGAGCTCTCAAGAAGCCGACACCAGGGAACCAAAAGAAAAGGATGATGAATTAATGCCTGATGTAGAAGAACCCATGAATCCGATTGATCCTCATCCACATGAGCCTTCCTCTTCTAAGAGGAGGTCTTCATGGCTTAGGGGGATACTTGATGATGCTGAAGGACATGCTACACCCCAACGAACTTTTCATGAAACTAAGAAAACTAACAGGTATCACGGATACTTAACCATCATGAGCACGATCATACAAAATAAGCCTTCATCATTCTCAGATGCTGTCAAGAATCAAGTATGGAAGGATGCTATGACTGAAGAATATGAGTCTATTATGAAGAATGATGTCTGGGAAGTATTTCCCAGACCCCAGGACAAGACAGTTGTTACTTCCAAATGGCTTTACAAGATAAAGCATGCAGCAGACGGAAGTACGGAAAAGTATAAGGCTCATTTTGTTGCTCGTGGTTTCTCCCAGAAGGAAGGTATAGACTATGTATTTGCACTTGTTTCCAGATACACGACCATCCGCTTGATCATAGCCCTTGTGGCTTCACAAGGATGGAACCTACATTAGATGGATAGACCGCATTCTTGCACAGTTCGATCAAAGAAGAGGTCTATGTGGAGCAACCTAAAGGATTTGAGATTTATGATTGAAAATCTCATGTATGCAGGTTGAAGAAGGCTCTCTATGGGCTAAAGCAAGCACCCCGAGCATGGTATGAGAGGATCAATAACTACTTGATGAAGCTGGGATTCACTAGGAGTAAAGTCGATCCTAAACTTTACTTTAAGGTTGAAGATGACAAACCTCTCAGACTGGTGTTGTACGTGGATGACCTCTTTCTAATAGGTGTAGACCCTCTCATTCACATAGGTAAGAGGGAGATGGCTTCTGAAATTGAAATGAAGGACCAAGGACTTGAAGTATGGCAAAAGCCAAGGGAAATTTTCCTATCTCAAGGAAAATATGTGGTAAAGATATTGGAAAGATTCGGTATGATGGACTGCAAGCCTGTGACTACCTCAAGGATCTTAATTTTAGAAGTTATATGGTAGTGATGGTCGGACCAATTTGGGAACGCCTTTTGAGTTTTCATAAACTCATTAGCATTGATTGTTTCTTAGTGAACTTCCTCGGAACATATGTTTTTTGCAATTAGCATTGTGAGCTCATATTTGGTTGAGCCTCACTGGATTGATGCCAAGAATCTTCTAAGATATCTTCATGGCACAATTACTAATGGATTGAGATACACTACCAGAAATATGAAACTGCATGATTATTCGAATGTTGATTAGGCAGGTAGTGTGGAGAATCACTGGAGCACTTTTTAGTGATGTTTCTCTTTGTATTCTACTTCGATATAATGGATAAGCAAGAAGCAGAAGTCGGTTTCCATAAGCACCACCGAGACTAGATACATATCAACAAGTATGATCTCGTATGAAGTTTCCTGGTTGGGGAAGCTCTTCAGTGAGCTGTTTGAACACATGCCACTGTGATTCTTTGTAACAACCAGAGGTGGGATTCGATTATTGAGGAATCCCGTATTCGTCGATTGCTCCAGCAAATAAACATCATCTCGGATATGGTAAGTCGATGAGAAAGGAGGCTCCATTGCATTAAGATGATGTACAGGTCAATATACCTTGTCAAAGCCCCGAGGAAAGATCTAATCTGTGATTTTCCCAAATGACTTGGAGTCGTCAAGAAACCCTTGTACAAGGGTCTTGCATGTTGCATACATTGAGCTTTGGGAGCTCTGAGCGCTTACAGTTCTTACTAGAGCAACATACAACCATAGGGTGACTCACCCTCCCCTGATGGTGCACATTAAAACAAGATGATTTGCTCTCTTGTGGAATAGGATGATTCACTCTCCTGTGCAGTAAGATGATTAGTTCTCCTGTGAGGCCTGGATTGATATGTTCTCCATGGTGATTGTAGCAGGATTGATGTGTTCTCCTGTGAGGCCTGTATTGATGTGTTCTCCATGGAAATTGTAGCAGGATTGATGTGTTCTCCTATGAGGACAGGATTGATTAGTTCTCTTGTCGAGGCATCCTACCCATGTAGTTTGGGACTCATGGGAAGTACCTCTCATCTGATTAATGAGCAGGGAAATGAAGTTAGGAACAATAGTAGTACTGATGGACACATCATTGTATCTACTGTACTCCCTATGCTAAGATGACCTCCATTGATCTGGGATCAATGATACTAGTCTGGGACCAGTGGTAGGAGTTGTACCATACTATGACGCTGACTTCAGGTTAGTTGATACTGGTCTGGGACCAGTGGTACATACTCTGAGACTGACTTGGTGTCAGTGTAGTACTATTTTGGGACCAGTGAGAGTGGTACATACTATGACGCTGATTTCGGGTCGGTTGAGACTGGTCTGGGACCAGTGGTACACTCTCTAAGATTGCGATACTAGTTTGGGACTAGTGGTAGGAGTGGTACCTACTATGAAGCTGACTTCAGGTCAGTTGAGACTGGTCTGGGACCAGTGGTACGCACTCCAAGACTGACCTTGAGTCAGTGGACGATGATATTGGTCTAAGACCAGTGGAGTTGTACTCACTATGACGCTGACTTTGGGTTGGTTGAGACTAGTCTGGGACCAGTGGTACATACTCGGAGACTAACTTTGAGTCAGTATGATACATCCTCGATCATTTCTTCTTCTTCATCATTCGGACAAAAGCAGAGCAGAACAGAACAATGCAAGAGCAGAGAAAAATAATACAAATCAATACAAGGCAGAACAAGACAAAGCAGAACAGGAAGAATAGAGCAGAGCAGGGCAAGGGTCAGGTTGTACAGGGCAGTGCATTTGATGGATGAATAGTAACGACCGATAGATAGATTGCAGATGAAGTTCTCCCTAGTTGAGAGGGAGTGTTAAAATTAGCAACCAAGGCAAAAATTCATGTGGGCCATCTTATTCATGACTAATAATATTTTTATTAGATTCCACTTGTTGAGAGGTGTAGGATTGATATAAAGATCATCCGATTCTGATAAGTATTCATGGAGATATGAATTTATTTTGATTATGGAATTATTATCAAGCTGACCTACAACTCTTGTAGGTTCAAAAGCCCAACAGTCGCATCTATTCAAACACCAACATTGTGTATAAATATAGGAGGACCTTTCCTCATTTGGACTCACTCATCTCATCACATCTCTCTCTCTCTACTGTGCAGAAAAGAGTCTCTTCTCTACTGCGTAGAAAAGGGTCTCCCTCTCACACATGTGAAGCCAGAAGCTATTGAACCTGAAGCTACAACTACATATCCAAAGTTTTACCAACATTGACCATCATATCTCCTCCTTAGAACTGCACTATAGGTCCATATGGATCTCCTTTGAAAGCTGCAACTTTTGGTGGTGGAATCAAGTCAATCCTACGAACGGTTTGCAAGATATCCACTGCCCTAGTTTGAAGGAAGATACCGAAACTGAAGCTACAACTACAGAAGTAAAGTTTGACCTGCATGGACTAGAAGATCTCCTCATCTGAACTGCACTATAGGTTCATCTAAACCTCCTCTGAAAGCCGCAACTTTTGGTGATGGAATCAAGTCAATCTGACGGACGGTTTGCAAGATATCAATTGCCCTAGTTTGAAGGAAGCTGCTGAAATTGAAGCTGCAACTGCAGAAGTAAAGTTTGACCTGCGTGGACTAGAAGATCTCCTCATCTGAACTACACTGTAGGTTCATCTGAACCTCCTCTAGAAGTCACAACTTTTGGTGGTGGAATCATGCTGATCCGATGATCGGTTTGTGAGATATCGTCTGCCCTACTTTGATGATGAAGCCGCTCATGCTGATGCTACCGATCTAGGGTTTGCTACTACTGATATATATCAGATTTATTGTAATATTTTTCTCTACTGAATTATTGAAGATAAAAAAATATTTTATCAAAGGGTTTCCCTGGCTAGCCACCACATCTTTTGTCTCTTGTCTTGGCTTATTTTTTGTCGATCGTTTAATGTTCTATCTGCGCTTTACTTTATGTACATGTGATTGCTAATCTATGGAATATAATAAGAAAAAGAAGTAAACTATTATAAGCATAGAAAATACTATAACTTAGCACTAGATAGTGTCAACATGCCTACCTGGGTGAGCTCTTTAGAATTGTGACATCTACCCTCCTTGCAACCACCTAAATAAGAGAGGTTACAACCCCTGCCTTGTGACCCCCACACAACACACTATATGAATCACATATGAGGCTAATCATACAAAAACATATAACACATACACAATACAAACTTGGATTTGGAGGCTTGAAAAAATCTTTAAATGAAGTTGGTCATTACGAATGAAGAATAGAGTGATTAAGAAAAGCTAGAATGAAAAATGGAGAATAACACAAACAAAGGGACAAAGGAAAAAATTAAAAGTCATAATGAAAAAAAAATAAATTGTTAAATGAAACACAAATAAATATAACAAACAAAAGTAAATTTATGTTTATAAGGTTTACAAGAAAATCATAACTTTCTAATGCTTACTATATCTTTTTATACAAACCTTCAATTATTTAAGAGCAATATATCTATTTTTACTAAAATATAGTGAAATTATAGTTAATACGAACATAAACTAGAAACAATTTTGTAATAAGAAATCTATGCCCTTTATTATAAAATAATTTATTATCGATTTCTTTTCATCTTAAAAAGAATTATTAAATTTATAACATTATTGCGTAAAATTTTTGCTCATGGTCAGTTTAAGTTTATTTAATACTAAATAGTATATAGGAAAGTTTAGTATAAGTAATCTTCATTATCAAAATTCACCTAAATGATATCCCATATTGGGTCATGAGACAATTCTTAGGTCAACGAGTTAGCCATGACACCTTAACTAACACCCAAGTTATAATTTAATTAGTTTTTATGATTTATTTATTTATTTATTTTAGTAACATGAGATGTATCATACGCTAAGTGTTAATGTTTGTTATGGGTTAATTCCTATTGAAATTTACCGAACATATAATTTATATTGATATGATAGTTTATATTTATATTAAAGTTTGTTAATAAATCTAGTGCATCACCCCTATTAAAAAAATGTAGCACTACATTGGAGATCACAATGAGAGAGTGCACCAAAGAAGTGTAAATTTGATAAATATATGAATTAATATTATCTTAAGCAACTATTAATAATTGTTTAGTTAAATATTTGTCAAAGTTTTAAAATAAACCATGATGCTACCTTACTAAGCTAGAAAAAAACAAACTTCTAATTATTAGCAAAAGTATGTACTATTTCTCAATTTGTGGAATTCTAACCAAGATAGTGAACCCATCTATTATCAAGCATCAAGGTCCAATAAATGAACCCTAATTTACTACATTTACTTAGATGGGATATGCCACAAGTTCATGTCACCTTGACCGACAGCCAAGTGGCACAACCTAAGTCTCTCGATGGTGCCCACCTTTGAGGGAAACTTATAGTTAGTGAGGATGGTCTCATCCCACAACTTTAGGGTATTTTCTACTATTATGGCATCCAACTACCAATGACAAAACCAAAATAACTCCATAACCAGTGTTAGAGCCCCACCAAGGCTCATCGTCTATCTCCAAACCAAGTTCCCCAACTAGAACTCCATGGTCATCCAACCATAAACATGGTTAACAAACTCTCGGAGCACCAGACTCCCTAGAGCTAGCATAGGTGCTCACATCATAAACATGATGCATCCCAGTGGTACGGTTAACTGAATAACTGCACCTAAGCCAATCTAAGGGTCATTGACTAATGAGTCACCAACTTAATAGTTAATTGATTAAATAATATCAAACAAAAACTACACTTCTTTATATATGCATGGCCCTAATTTGCTAAGTGGCACCCTCTAGAACCCATGGGGGCCCAAGTGAAATTTTCACTAAAAAATACCCAATCATTGTCTCTTTTATGGAGTTGTGTCTCCAATACTCTTTTTGCAGAGTGAGCTTTGTAGCCAGTCTTGTTTTATTAATATCATGATATGTACAAATTTATAATGCCAAGCACAATCACCCCAAAAACATGAATAAAAATAACTAAATGGGCACATAGGCCACATAATAAAATGTTTGTTTCAATATTCTAATGTCAAAAATGCATATATTTACATTGTCAAAAGAGATTGGGGTATTACATTCCCACCCTCTTTATTTTATATGTTATTCTTAGTGCACCGTATATACAAATATATAATCATATACAACCTATCCATAAAAAATGTGAGGGCATTTTTCCCTCGTGACTTCTTCTTGCTCCCAGGTCGCATCCTTGGGACTGAGCATAGTCCATTGTACCTTTACCATGCCTATGGCTCAGTTCTGGAGCACCTTGACCTTGTTTTATACGATTTGCATCAAATGAACTTGAAAGCCTCCCTCAGGTTCTACATAAATCAATTTCCACTCAATAATGTGATTAGTACCAGGGAAATATTTCTTAAGCAACGAAACATGAAAAACATCATTAATATGCAGAGATGCAAACAATGCAAGCATATATGCAATGGGGCCAATCTTTTCTAGGATCTCAAATGTCCCACAATATATAGCTTCCAAGTTGGTACAATTCCCAATTATAACGAGCTCTTATTTTCTTTTACTTTCAAGAATACATGTTCTTTGACTTTAAATTATTTGTTTGTTATGTTCTTGTCTACATATTGTTTTTACATATCCTCGGCAACTTTCAAATTCTATTTGATTTTAACCAATTTTTCTTCCATGTCTTTAAGCAATTTAGGACCCACCATAATTCTATCCACTGGGTTACTCCAACTCATCGAAGTATTGCATTTTATGTCGTACAAAGCCTTAAATAGCCTTATTTTTAATGAAGTCTGGTAGTCATTATTATATGCAAATTCCACCAAATGGAGGTAGTCCCTCCACTTGGATGGTTTATCCATCTCATACATCATAACATATCTTCATTTATTTGATTTACTGACTCAGCTTTTCCATCTAAATAGGGATTATATGTTGTACTGAAATTTACATTGGTACCCATTCCTTTAAATAACCTGATCCAAAAATTAAATGTGAATTTGGGATCTCTATCTAAAAATTGTCTTAGGAAACTTATGAAGCCTCATGCTTTCCTTCATATAAATATCTGCAATATTTGCTTCTTTATGCACTAATTTTACCGGAATAAAATGTGTGGACTTTGTAAGCTTGTCCACAACCACCATTATAGAGTCACACCCTCTTGTTGTTCTAGGAAAATTGGTAATAAAATCAACTGATACTACCTCCCACTTTGGTTAAAATAGCAATAAGAAATGTTAAAAACAGAATCCAGAAATTCCAATTTAATTTTTCCTTGAATTAAATTGTAATTCTTTTCTCATAGAAACTTGTAAATAGTTAATTAATTTTAATTAACTTAACTAACTTAGGAATTTCGAGTTGGAAGTCTTTCTAAAGTCATGTATATGTTATCCCTATATTATAGGGGTCCGGGATGAGTTAATTATGAGTGGTAATTAGTTAACTCAGTTTATTGAGTTAAGTCTAGTTAAATTAGTTCCAAACTATTTGAGGAACTAATAGTGATTTAACAATCAATTGGTGCATTAGTGCACTCAACTAGTGCTACTCCAGTTAATTGAATATTCCCTCATTAGAAATTCATGCATGTTGATTCTAGGAAAGACCCAACTGAGACTAGAGTGCAAGGATAATGTACTATTTGTTTTAGATTTTTCTAAGTTGCACTGATAGTACATGCATTCAGGAACTAAGGAATTTCCCTTTAAATAGGGGTTAATTCTCTCAGGAATTATGCAAAGAATTAGAAGCTTTGTGGCTAGGAAATTTGGCTAAGTATTCGCCAAAGGAAGTCATCAAGCAGAGGATAGGAAATACTTGTGCAGGTTAAGCTCAAGGTTGAGCAGAGCATATTGTATTCATTTGAATTCTTTGACCAAGGGTACAAGGAAATAGGGACTTGGAGAGCATGGAATTGGCTAAGTGTTGGCTAAGAGTTTTCTTGTGAGTTGGAGATTGATTTTACTGAGTGTTGGGATTGTTATTGAGAGAACAAGCATTGCAATTTCATCTTGTTTTTCTGGATTAATACAATACAAATAATGGGGTTTTCAGTTGTGGCTTTTCCTAGATATTTATTGTGTTATGTGCCATTGATGTTCTTCCTCTTGTTGGTTATTGTTTTTCTTGATATTTATTTGTTTTTTTGTAAAGTAGAAGTAGATTCTTGTCTATTGTTTTAGTAGATTACATGAGCTTGTGAATCTATAGGATTTTCTACACACTTCCACAAAGGAATGGGAATTAGATAAAGTAAACCAGTTTGGTGTTTATGCTCAACTTTCCTCTGTTGGTATTCCATACATACGACTATGTAATTAACAATGACTCTTTTTAAATCTTCAGTAAAATTGTTTCTTGATTGTTGTCAAAGTTTTATGGTACCCAAGGTGACTAGCGTACGACACCTTGTGCATTTCCTGTAAAATTATTTCCTTTAATGTTGATACATCCAACACATAAAATGTACCCTTATATAAAAGGATCTCATCTTGGCCCTATTCAAAATCTCGGTATTTTGGCTGTATTGTACCTTATTGTAGGTTATTCTTAATATGCATATATTGTTGGTCTAAATTACCAGCCTATAGAATTCTCCTCATTAAATTTGTTTAACAGCTACTAATTATTGTGGCATTCATAACATGCACTCTCTAGTTGATTGCATCAACCACCTAATTTTCTTTTTCCTTTGTAACACACGCCAACCGCAACCCCCCCCCACCCCACAACTTTCATTTTTTTTTTGGAAGGAAAACAAGAGGGAGTGTATAAGATTAAATTCAACTCTAGAAGCTCAAATCATTTATAATATCAATATATTGTTCTCCTTCTCATGTACACTATTCATATTAACTACTCTTTTAAGGTTTATGGAATGACTATTGCCAAGATTGGCAAATTGCACCATTCTCAATATAACACTACTTTCTAATGAAAGTAGTAGGTAAGCATAATTATGATCAATTTCACTAGTGTTTCAAGTTTTATACCTTGGGCTCATCCAAGGTAGATGTAGCATATGAACTTGTGACTATATTTGAAGATCTTCCTCGCCTTCAGTCATATTATTGCATTCCATCATATTATTTTACCACATTGGACAACAACATTTTATTGATGTTAACCATGGAAAAGAACAAACTATGATCTTGTGAGCCACATCTTGTGAGACCAAATTATAATTATTTGGTTACATAAGGCAAGTTTTTGTGTTCTATGATAGTTAAAAGCCTTCATAAATATCGATATGATAAAATCCACAAGGGATCATTCTATATCAATTCATGTATCCATATAGGTAACCCTAGAGGACATCATTCCTTGACATTTAAAAGATCTCATAGAGTTGTAGGGCACACAATCACACCTTCTAAGGGAACAAAAATCTACACTACAACTATAAAACAAGCTAAAGAATTTCTTCCCCTCTTAATGATAAGAGAAGGAAATCTTTGATTGTTTTCATACATGAAGCATTAATCTTGATCCCATAAAAATTATTAAATTCACATATAATTGTAAGCTTCTACACAATTCTCAAAATCTTTCCGTTTAGAAAAAGTTGTAGAAAAGTAATTTTTCATCCAAAAACTAAAGGAGAACAATGCAAAGTTGTTAGGAAATATGAAAATCCTTGGGATGCCTACATGGAACAATAGTGCATGAAGGCATGTAGATATGCATGTAATTTCAATTCATGGAAGAAAAGTGGTAACCCATTAGATAACATGTATTTCTTAAAGAGAACCCATTATGATATAGCAACTTGCACATCTAGGATATGTATATCAGAATTCAGGACCACATTGATGAATGTAATATATCACACTCGTACTCATTATCTTGGCTTCATTGTTGCAGTTAAAATTAACAATAGCTAACTGAGTAATTTACAAACTTCCCTCAAAAATTGGAAATGAATAACACGTGAAAATAGGTAAAGGAACTAACAATTAAAAGGTCTAACCATCAGTCACAACTAACCACCGATCATAAACGAGATAAACCACCCATGAGAGAAAACAAAATGGCAATAAAAATAAGGATGACATGCCAAACATGCTTGTAATCACTAATCACTAGAAGAATTATGACCTAGTTTAAACATAATCAATTTGGAAAAAATGGAATGGGCACCATCCCCAATGATATGAAACTATAACTATCCTCCCCTTATGGGGCTTTGCCAAGTTTCCAACACCAATTCATTATCTTCCTTAATCTGTTTATACCCAAACTATGTTAGTTTAGCACCCATTACCAAGGCTCCATGTGCCTGCTGTTTGTAGCTCATTATTTACATACAAACAATAGTCAATAAATTTCATAGTTAAGTCAATACTTTCATGTAGCTAGGAGGCAATACCTCCTTGCACTTATAGGAATTTATGTCAATGTGTAATCATGAACTCATGCATGCAATGTTGAGGCAAATAATACCTTCTTGGTGTAATACATTTCAACACTACAAGTCGTTAAGTTGGCATATTTATCTACCTTTGAATGGAATATAGGAAAGCAACAAATCCTATATCAAAGGGATACTAGCCATAGGAATTTTTCATTCATTCTCTTAGCAAAGAAGAAGAAAGAAAGGATATGGAACCCAACATATGAATCAATTACAAGTCTTCAATAGTAGTATTTAACAGAAGAAAGTGGTATTCAAAGCATTGATTCAACCTGCTAGTGGTAAAAACCATACTTGCAAGGAACATTTGACTGCCTGACTTATCTCCCACAAAGGAGGGAAGGATGCATCCCTACTCTGAAATCCAGTAATTTATTTAAAATTTCTGCACTAGAAATGAAATTCGATGCACATATTGAGTAGTGCAACATATATCTTGCAATCAAAATTTAAAGCAAAGCAATCTCTCCTACCAAAATACTTGTTGATATTTGGGCTAATGGATTGCATAGGATCTCCATAAGGACTTTTGGATTCATTGCTTCCAAAAAACCATGGGGATGAAGTGGGTGTTAACTCTATAGGAAACAACATTTCTATCCTCTAATTTCCCCTTTTGAATACCAATTGAATTGAATGAAACATTTCAATCCTCTTGGAATGCGTTGTTTTCTGCCATTTTATTAAAGAATATTATGAGTGTTTTAACTTTACGTCTATGAATAAAATAGTCATTGAATTTGTTTTGTGTGTGTATTTATGGGGTACACTTACATGATTAAAATAATATGGTGAAACTGAAGACGAGGGAGAGAAAGGCCTTGAGAATGGAGCGAGCCTCTCCATGATTGTATTTGTGACATAATAGAGAAAATGAGATTTTTTATGGTTCTCAAGTTGTTCACAAACTAATAATGTGTGTTCCTAAATCTGGAATAGCATTAAGCACTAAGGCCTACCCTTACATATTAAAACCTCAATAATCCCACATAGCTATAGATATGTATTCAAAAGGCATATGAATACCTTCATCTATGAGTATTTCTCAAAACATAAAAGTACAAGAAAGGCTAATAATGGGCCTCTTGTTGTCTATAACTACCATTCAAATCCATAATCACAACAAATATCCTCTTCTAGTGAAAATATAAGTGTATACTTATTTGCAATATTTCTGGCAACTGTGTGCAGGACAAACCTCTTCCACCAAATCGTCGACTAAAGTTGCAAGGTTGTCTTGCATAGTCACCCCTAAGCTAGGTTCCTAGGTGTGATGATATTTCCCAGTCACCCCCAAGCCAGGTTCCTAGGCATGGCGAGATTTCTTAAAGGGTCGGGAATTTCATACATGTTTCTCAACTCGCTTAATTTTTGAATCAAGTCTTCATCTTTGACTTTTTTCAAGGTCTGTGTTTTCTCAACCCACCCCCCCCCCCCACTCCTTCTACAACATGGTATTCTTAACAATGTTTAAAATATCCCTCCTTGGTCGTTAGAGCCCAACCTTGTCCACATTTTTAGGAAAAACCACAACTACTCTAACTGTCCCTTATCCTCTAATTTTTATGTTGGTTGGCTCAATCATCACTGGTCAATCTGGCTAGCTAGTGATCTTCATGCCATTTGGCCCTTGACCCTTTCCTTGGCATTTGTCCCAGGTAGCACGTCCACCTCAGCCTAGGAACCCATGTCCCTAACTCAACTTATTTTTATTTAGTTAAATTTTATTTTTCAATTATAATAAAGGGGAAATGTAATCAAGGTTATTACAAATCCCTCTCCCTGAAGGGAACATCGTCCTTGGTGTTCAGTGACACATATACAAATAGGAAAATATGCTTAAAAGGCACAACACAACTGAGATGGAGGTTGGAGCTCTATATAGACTGTTTGTATTATCTTTCACATCGTATGTTATAGGCATCATGGTTTACTCAACCACTCAGTAATTACCAGTCGTTTTCCAATGGCCCATTTTTTCATTCTTTTGGTACCTTGTTTGTGCTTTCTTCGATGTATTCAAACTATTTCTTTTTGTCTTGTGTTCGGCTCCATGCACCCACACTGGCCAATTCCTGTGCTTTTCTCCACCCTCTTCCAAAACAAGGGAATCTAGAGGCTTTCACCTCGACCCTGGATCAATCATCTCAATCAGTAATAAGGTAAGCTAAAGGTTGACACCTCCACCTTCAAATCAACAATGAGGGAATCCAAAGGTAAACACCTTCACCCTCAAGGGAATCCAAAGACTTGTGTCTCCACCCTAAAACCAGTAATAAGGGAATCCAAAGTTTGACACCTCCACCCTCAAATCAGTAATGATGGAATCCAGAGGTCAACACCTCCACTCTCAAGGGAATCCAGAGACTTATGTCTCCACCCTAAAATAAAAAATAAGGGGATATATAGGTTTACACCTCCACCATAAAATCGGCAATGAGGGAATCCAGAGGTCAACACCTCCACCCTCAAGGAATCCAAATATTTATGTCTCCACCCCGAAATCAACAATAAGGGAATCTAGAGGTTGATACCTCTACCCTCAAATCAACAATGAGGGAATCTAAAGTTCAACACCTCCACCCTCAAGGGAATCCAAAGACTTATGTCTCTATACTCAAAGCCCATTTGTTACTAGCGTTCTATCAACAAAATTATTGGGGATCTAGAGGCTATCCTGCCTCCACACATAAATAATATATAGTTGATGAGACCAATCAAGTAATGGACATGCATACATATACATGTGGCGCCAAACCACGTACACATAAAATTATGTCACATTCGTATAACAAAAATTTCGAACACACCTTATGACACGGTACAAAATATACGCATTTACACATGTAAGGCACATTTACATATACATAAGGATAAGGGCATCCATAGGTTCATACTTCCACCCTCAAATTAGTAAGGAATCCAGAACTATGTTTGAGTTCCACCTAATACACAGTAAGGGTCTAGAGCACTTGCTCCACCATGTGTCTTTTTCCTCATTTACCATGTGCATCCATCATTCTTCCACAAGAATGAATCCTAACAAAACATTTTAGTCCAACATGGAATTTTCATATCAGCATAATAATGTACACAATATATAAGCCCATTGTGCAAATAACGATAAGGTTAAGAGAAATTTCTTTTTCCATTTATTGTCCATCATTTCTATGGACTCAATCAACCTACTTGGTTGTTGTATCACATCCTATTTACCCATTTTCTTTTGAAAATCCTTGTTTCCATGTTCATGCCAAGTTGCCCCGTGATGTTCCATGTTATGTTTTCCCTCATAAATTCGTGACCCTCCTACCGCCAAAACCTCTTTCCCTAAGCCCCCCAAGTATTTAAATCAAGGGACAGTTATAAAATCAGCAAGCAATGCAAGAGGTAAAATCAAAGGCAACATCACAAAATAAAAATAAAAGTTACAATTGCAACCATATCAGAAAACCACATGCTAAAACAACATGCCCAGACATGTCCATGATCAAATGGTACAAATAAAGTTCAAAATCATAGAACAATCAATTATTAGGTAAAATAGCCCCAAAACATGACTCATTTTCATGATTCTGACATTCATGGTAGTCTCTGCCATCATATCATGCATACACGTGTAATGAAATAAATTTGTTTTGTTTCCTTTATCACTAGATCTTTCCATGTGCAGGTAAACTCAACTTGTTTCCATGTAACTCTATGTTTATGAATCCATAGGATTGTTAGTAGTTATAAAACAACATCAACATTTGTTTTCAAGTTTAGAAACACATGTGCACATTGGTCATAACTCTCATCCTACATTTCCACATGCAGGATGCTAAGATAAACCAGTAAATTTACTAGTAGCCCAACAAAACATGAATGCATTAACCATTGCATTCATATAAGCTGGATTCTCCATTTCTCTATTGTAAAAATGTTAAATGTGCACAAGCTGAACTATGCTAATACTTGGAAATTGAGAGTCACTACAATGTGATAGTATATGTGTATGCTATGACAGAACTACATGTCAATATGTATGCATGCACAACCATGAATAATTCATTTCCTCATTTCATGCATTTTTTCAAGTAGTTGTATAAAAACAATTATTGACTCTAGCATTAACAACATTTATAAGCCCTACTCTTTGGACATAGTACATTTATTACTCGGATAAATATAACAATGTAAAGATATTTGAGGTAAGGAGTTCTCCCTTCTAATCTCCACATGCATGGTGTCTATATTCAGAGGCAATTCCTTGATAGATTAGAATTGAAAACAACATAAAAAGTATAATAATAGTTAGCAAGACTATAATCTCCCAGTTCAAACAATATTGCCAGAACTTGACGAGGAAGGAAAAATCATATTGGAACCTAAATTATTCATAGAAACAAGAACTTGACAACTAAAAAATCGATCAATTTCAAAGTATCTCATCAAGTGGAAGAACTTATCCGCTAAAGCTTCCACATGGTAGGATGATAATTTTATATAGAAGCATCCAAAACTACTCAAGCGTTGAGGACAACACTTTCCTGAAGGAGAGGGGCATGTTAGGTCCCTATAATATTAGTGTATTCCATTATTATTATTGTCATTGTATCCCCTTATTGTTATTTTTGTGCACATGTTGTCCCCATATTATTATTATTGTGCCCCATAGAAGCCCACTACTGTTACTATTGTGCCCTTACATTATTATTGTTATTCCGGCTCTGATTATATTGTGACCCCTTAGATTCTTATATATAGAAAGGAGGTCTTGTCATTTGTATCATCCAAGAATTGTTCATCCGTGTAATGTAAAGGAGGTTTCCCCCTTGAAGAGGCTAATTTTTAAGTCGTTGATCTATCTTTTCTTCTATTTTGTGAGCTGGTTGCATAACATTTGGTATTAGAGATTTGGATTCTAGGGTTTTTCTTCTTCAAACAGGTCATTGTGGCATTTTCACTATAACGTTTTTTCTACGATGTTTCTGCATTTGAAATTAAAATCAATTTGAGCCAAAACCTTGATGAACCTTGGGTACAAATATTAGATCTTGTCTCCTTATATTTTCAGATATATGGTCCAAGGAAATTAGGATTTTTGCAGCTCCTGAATTATATATCAAACAGGTGACCTGGGGAAAATCGTCATAAATTTCTCCTTGAGAATTAGATTGAAATTTTGTAAAAAAGAGGATGGAGTGTAGTTTTTTGTGTATCGTTTTCAGGTCCGATGGTCGAAACAGTGATACATGGCACTTCGTACAAGTGCGCTCTACTGAAATAGTCTATAATCAGGTCATCCTAGGAGATTTGGAATAACTCTTTCTTGGAGAATACAATCTTGATCAGACTTGTGGCGTTGGAATGAAGAATCAGAGGGATACCAAAGGATGCAATTTCAAACCTTGGATATCCTAAATTATAGATATACAACAGATTCAATATTGAGCTCCTACCAAGAGAAAAAAGGTGTGTAGTCTTTTTAAAATTTTCCATAAGGTTGGTTTGAAAAATTAGTTTGAAAGAATTCAAAGGACATAGTGAAGCATAATTATCCTTAATTGATGCCCTGAAGAAAGAAAATGGAAACACCTAGTAAGAAACCTAAAATCTCCACCATGACTCATGAAGAAGAGGAAGAAATGAAACATGACATATTAAAATTATGAGACGAAATGCAACAATTTTCACTCTCACAAAAGCGACTGAAGCTAAGATGGATGGCTTAAAGAAAGGCATGGAAGCTAAGATGAATGGCATGGAAGATAGGATGGATGGCATGGAAGCTAATATGGATGGTATAGAAGAAAAACTTAAAGGCAAAGTGGAATATTTGAAGATAGATTTGACAAAGTTCCTACAAGAAATGATTACTAATGGTGAAAGGGTAGTAAAGGAAACTCACAACGAGAACAAAATAAATTTTAATCATGATTTCATAGACTCTAACATTGGATTGAATACCCACCATGTCACAATGATCGATATGAGAAAGTTTGATGGAAAGGATCCCGTAACATGGATACTACAGATGGAGCAATATTTCAATCTCCATAACGTGCAAAACACACAAAAGGTACGCATTGCAAATCTATATCCCAATCATTTTGTATGGTATCGATGGATTTTGTCTCGTAAAGAAATTGTCGCTTGGGCAATTTTTATGGAATAAATGATAGCACATTATGAGGATACAAAAAGAAACACTTTTTTTAGCCAATTGATAAATCTCAAACAAAAGGGTTCAATGGTGGAGAACATTGAGGACCTCGAAAAGTTGAATATAAGGGTAGAAGATATTCCAGAGGAACATAGGATTGATGTGTTCATAGGGTCATTAAAGGATAACATCCAACATGAGGTTTGCCTTTGGGAACCTGATCCATTGGAGAAGGCATTCAGGTCGGCAAGAAAAATTATGGCAGCAAGGAAGCCTACCACTCACAACTATAAAGATGGAAGTGTTGTTTCCCCTAGCCTTCCACAAACTACAAGGTTGACACCAAAAAAATTGGAAGAAAAGAGAGAAAAGGGGATTTGTTACATTTGTGATAGCAAATGCACTAAAGGTCATAAGTGTGCTGAGAAGAAATTATTTTACATTTTTTGTGAAGAGGAGGAACAAAATGAACAAAAAATATCAAAATAAGAGGATATACACCAGGAACAAACCCTAGATAAAGAAGAAATGAATTCGACCATATCTTTTAATGCATTAGCTAGAATTACCACTCCTCAAACTCTTAATATAGAAGGACATATCAAGAAGAAAAAGGTAATAGTGTTGATTGATTCAGGTAGTATCCATAATTTTATTCATTGTAAGATAGCCAAGAAATTGAATTGCTTCCTATATCCAACACCAGAGTGTCAAGTGATGGTTGCAAATGGATGGACCATAAATTGCTATGGAAAGTGCCATAATATCAAGCTATCCATGGGAGAATATCTATTTAATAGTCCAATTCTTTCCATTCCAATGGGTGGTGTTGATGTTGTACTAGGAGTCCAATGGCTAAAATCTTTGGGTATGATAGCTTTTAATTTTCAAGAATGTTTCTTGAAAATAAAATCAGAAGGAAAGGAAGTTGAAATAAGGGGTATCACAGGGAAACCAAGAAAGATAATCAGCTCTAATGACATGACAAATATTCTAAATAAATAACAACAAGGCGTAATTGCACAATTATGTTCACTAGAGGTTCCCACATCAAAATCATCTATTTCTCCATATTTCTAAAAAGTCTTGGAAAATCATTCCAAGCTATTTGAGACTCCCAAAGGCCTCCCACCTATTCATGATCATGATCACGTTACTCATTTGATTCCAGGAATTGTGCCTCCAAACATTAGGCCTTACAGATATCCCTATGCCCAAAAGAGTGAAATTGAACATACGGTTTCAAAAATGCTAGAGGTTGGTATAATTCAACCTAGTCAAAGTTCTTTCTCTACTCCAGTAGTATTGGTGCACAAGAAGGATGGATCATGGCACATGTATCCGGATTATAGGGAGCTCAACAAGCTCACTATTAAAGATAAGTTTCCCATTCTTGTCATTGATGAATTGCATGGATCAATTTACTTCACCAAGTTGGATCTTTGTTCAGGATATCGTTAAATCAGAATGAATACTGAAGACATTCTAAAAACAACATTTATAGCTCATGAGGATCATTATGAATTTTTGGTCATGAATTTTGGCCTTACTATTGCACCTTCTATATTTCAAGGTTTGAGGAATTCCATTTTCAAACCCTTAGAAAATTTTTGTTAGTATTTTTTTATGATATACTAATCTACAGAAAGTCTTGGAAGGATCATGTTTAATATGTTGACAGGGTGCTCAAACTATTGGAGGAGAAACAACTATATGCAAAATCCTCCAAATGTTTCTTTGGAGTATAAGAGGTGAAATATCTGGGTCATATTGTATCTCATAAAGGTGTTAAGGTAGACCCTAGCAAAATTAAATCCATTAAGGAATGGAAAATACTCACATCCATAAAGCATATGTGAGGATTTCTTGGGTTGACAGGGTATTATCGCAAGTTTTCTAAAATGTATGGGAGAATAGCAACAACTCTAACAACATTATTGAAGAAAGATGCATTTTCTTGGAATCCAGAAGAAACATAAGCCTTTGAACATCCTAAATAGGCAATGTGCCAAGCACCAGTCTTAGCTATGCTAGACTTCACAAAAACCTTTATTATGGAATGTGATGCCTTAGGAAATGGAATTGGTGTTGTTTTAATTCAAGAAGAAAGACCCATTTCTTTTGAAAGTCATCCAATCAAAGGAAAATATTTACACAAAGATATTTATGAGAAGGAAATGTTGGCAATACTACATGCACTTAAGAAATGGCGACCTTACCTAATGGGAAGACACTTCAAGGTAAAAACGGATCATGATAGTCTTAAATACTTTTTAGAACAAATATTATCTTTAGAATAGTAGCAAAAATGGGTCACAAAGATGTTGGGTTATGACTTTGAAATAATCTACAAAAAAGGGAAGCAAAATGTTGTTGCAGATGCACTCTCAAGAAAGGATAAGGATGTGGAAGAATTTATTTGCACCATTTCTACTATCCAACCAGATTGGATAAATGAAGCAAGGTATGAATATAAGAATGACAAAGAAGTGTGGGCACTCACTCAAAAGTTACAACAAGATGCCAATACATATGATACATTCAGATAGAAAAATGATTCGGTATGGTACAAAGATCACTTATACATCTGTAAGAATTCCCAACTCAAACAAAAGATTCTTATCGAATTGCACATCTCTCCCTTAGGAGGGCACTCAATATTTTTAAAAATTTACCACAGGGTTCAGAAAGATTTTTTTTGGAATGGCCTTAAATCTGATATTCAAAATCTTATGGAAAAATGTTTAGTTTGCCAAAAAAATAAAGTTGAAACAATTAAGACCCCGGTTCTATTACAACCTTTATCCATTCCAAGTCAACATTGGGAGGAGGTTTCAATGGATTTTATCACAAGTTTACCCAAGTCTGAAGGAAAGAGTGTCATCGTGGTGGTAGTTGATAGACTTACCCAATATGCACACTTTTGTACATTATCTCATTCCTTTAAAGCCAATACGATCGCTACTTCATTTATGGAAAAAATTCAAAAGCTACATGGAAACCCAAAGATTATTGTAAGTGACAAAGATCCCATTTTCATTGGAAATTTTTGGACAAAATTTTTTTCGTGTCTGTTATAGACATTTTTGGGCACTTCAACCCCAATCATAAATGTCCATAAAATGAGGGCTCCTAAGTCCCTAAAAGTGTTGCTTCACTGCCTAAAGGAACAAGGTCAACTGATTACATCATCTCCCAGAAGTTCTCCACTGAAAACTGCTCATAAATGGTCAAAACTGGACCTTATTGAAAGCTCAATGTAGAGGGTGCAATGCATATCACCTTCCCAATGTACAGGGTGCGATGCATACTCATTTTTTCCTCTGTAGGGTGCGATGGTTGGGGATGGACAAATGGCAGGGACAAAATGTGAGGTGGAAGATCATGGAATCTTCCAGAAGCTTCCCCTCTGACACTTGCCACTCCATTTTCGACTAGGGATGAGTAAGATATCATCATTCTCCAAGTGGAAGCAGGAACTATTAGAGAGAGGACACTAATCAAGGTCCCAAAAGATGACTCACCTCTCTGTAATCATCTATATATGGATCCATCATCATAGAGATCCAGAGGCTGGAATTTTGTATCTTATAGAGAAGTGCTATTGGTATTTTGGTGTACATTATCAGTGTTGGGTGATCTAGCTTTTCTTGAGGTGAAGAAGGGCTTCTTAGCTGGAGGATGATGCTGGGCCAGAGCACATGGTTGTAATCTTCTTGCTACTTTTCATCTGAATAAAGCTATTCTTGTTTCCTTCCATATTCTTGTGTACTTGTTTATATATGCTTGTATATGGTTAATGCACATTTGATCTTGCATTATTTATGAATTTAGATCCTTGTTTATTGCATAGTAGTATGTTGTCGTGATTCCACAGGTCTTTTTGAAGCTGAGCAGACAAAGAAGAAGTAGCAAAACTCTATGAAGAAGGAGAGGAAATCGAGCGCAAGACTCAGGTTGGCCCTCTTGGTTCTCTTCTCATCTATCTTCATAAAAGGAATCAATAGTAGACTTTGATTGTTTGTTTCTAAGATAGCCACCCATATTAGTGGGAATAGCAGCATCTGAGTGGACACTATTCCCGTATAACAATAAGTGAACCCACAAGTTATCTGTAAATAATAGCCTCCACTACTTCACCTGAAGTAGCATCTTCTGTCCTCCAATTTCCTACTAGAGGAGTCTCCATGGGTTTGTTGCTCTCCATTCCAATATCTGGTTGGAATATCTTCCCTGAGAGACAAACAATTCCTCATCTCATTTCCATACTTCCATACCAAGGAAATAATGCATGAGCCCTAGGTCCTTCATCTCGAATTCTCTTGCAAGATCCTCTATGCAAGATTTGACCAACTTCTCATCACCTGTTAGAATTAAATCATTGACATATAATACTATAATTAATAATTTACCTTCAACCACATTATGGTAAAGGTTTGCATCTACTTCACTTTTGGTGAAGCCCAAACTGGTGAAATAACTGCCAATCCTAGTGTACAAAGCATAGAGTACTTGTTTCAATCCATACAATGCTCACTTGATTCTGCACACATGTGACTATCTGTTGAAGGTTTCAAATCCTTCCGGTTGCTCAATTTACACCTCTTCCTCAACGACTCCATTGAGGAATGTTGTCTT
Source organism: Pinus taeda (assembly GCA_000404065.3). Taxonomy (NCBI): domain Eukaryota; kingdom Viridiplantae; phylum Streptophyta; class Pinopsida; order Pinales; family Pinaceae; genus Pinus; species Pinus taeda. Next base: position 29,594 of record APFE030327715.1, on the reverse strand, counting down.
CACATCCATCTGATGTATCTTCCATCCCATCTGAGCTGAAAGTGCTAGAATAGATCTGATTGAAGAGTACCTTGCTACTAAAGCAAAGGTCTCCTCGTAATCACTTCCCTCCACCTAGGAGAACCCTCTGGCCACAAATCTAGCCTTGTGTTTCTCGACACTCCAGTCTGCTACTTGCTTTACCTTATTAAGCCATTTGGAACTCACCCACTGACTTGTCTGTTGGTCTTGGGAAAACTTCCCAAACCCTTTTTATGATAATGGAGTCATACTCCTGTACCATGGCATCATGTACTTTAATGGGGATGGCTCAATCTCTACACTCTCTCTCATCAGAGCCATGTAGCCAGTGTACCGATATGGTGACCTCCTCTACCTGCATTGTGATGTGGGTACTCCCACTTTCTCTCTAACATCATGTATCAATATATTTGCTTCTTTGGTGTGCTTTATTCCATCTCTGGAAGTCTCTGGATGGGTGGGTGTTTCCACTCTCTTCTCATCTACATGTGGCTGCTCCACATCATCTTGAGGTTTTTCCTTTGGAGCCAAAAGCTCCTCATCTAAATGCAACTTAAGCTCCCTCTCAAGGGAACATCTCATGGCCTTCTCTTCATCAAACTTTACATCTCTACAGACCATTATCATCCTATGAGATGGTAGGTACACCTGATAGTTGTGAGGTGTATCAGTGTACCCCACAAATATGCCCAACTCAGCCATCAGATCTATCTTTTTCCTTGCATCCTTGGTAACATGATAGTAAACTGATGAACCAAATATCCTAAAGTGTGCCACATCTGGTTTCTCACCTGAAAAATATTCTTCTGGTGTACTCATCCCAAGAAACCGATGAGGACTTGTGTTCTGCACATATATAGTTTTAGTGCATGCTTCAACCTACAAGTGAAAAGGTAGGCCCTGATCATGTAACATCGCTCGTGCAGCTCCCACAATAATTTTGTTATTCCTTTCATCCACCCCATTCTGTTGTGTGTTATGGGGTGTTATCAACTCCCATCGAATTCCTTCTGATGCACAGAAGATCTTGAATTCACTCGACACATATTCTCTGCCATTATTGCTCCTGAGAGCCTTCACTTTCCTACCAATGTCTTTCTCAACAAGTGCTTTAATTCACAAAATTTACAGAACATCTGATCTTTCTTCTGTATGAAGAAAATCCAACATTTACATGATAAATCATCTAAAAATATTACATAGTACATGTGCTTCGTCATGGAGGTTGTCGAGAACGGTCCACACACATCTGAGTGGACTCTTCCAAGGATCGCTTGCACTCAACTATCCTTATCATGAAAGGTGGATTTGGTGTACTTCCCCAATGTACACTCTTTGCATGTATCTCTCTACTCTACTACACCCTTAGGAAGTCCTGTAGAAATATGTTTCATGATCTTCAAAGCTCCATAGTGAAGATGGCCCAATCTTCTATGCCATAATTCACAGATGTCTTAGCTCTACACATTCTCTACTTTTTTGCTCATGCACAATCTTCTACATCCAATTTGTATAGGTTCTTCACCCGAACCCCGATCTGCTTCACTTGTCTTGAGGCTATGTATCTAAGGAAGGAATTTCCTTTGCTAAATATCACATCGTAGTCTGGTCCTCCAACATAGCAACTAAAACTAAATTCTTCTTCAGACCCGGAACATACATGACATCTTTTAATGTGAGAGGAGAACTAAAATCCCTCTGAAAAGTAACAGTATTGATGTCAATGATGCTATACCTTCCATCATCTCCCATCTCGATGTGCAACTGGAGGTCCTTCTCCTCCAAGCCACTGAAAAATTCTTTGTTGTTGGTCATATGGAATGAGACTCCACTATCTAGATACCACACACTACCCATCACTGATGTCACCATGCAAGAAATGAGGGTGAAATCCAACTCAAATTGTGAAGAATGAGCTTCACCTACCGTTCCTCCTAAGGGTTTCTTTTCGTCCTTCTTGTGCAAGCACTTCGTGACATAGTGTCTTAGCTCATGACAGTGAAAACATTTAATCTTTGACAAGTCCTTCTTGTCGCCCTAATTGGAATCTCCTCTGGATTGGAATTTCTTTCTTTTCCCTTTCTTCACCTTTCCAGCTAAGGCACAATTCTCCTCATCATCATGCTTGTATGAGGTTCCATTTATGGTGTTCCACCTTATCTCTTCTTACACTAAGTCAGACCACAAACGCTCCCACTTTGGCAGATTCTCCCTCCCATTTACTAAATCATGGTAGCGATGCCAGCCCTTGGGAAGGCCTAGAAGTCCTAGGATGACCAGATCATCTTCAACAACTATAATACTAACACTCCCAAGTTCATCCCGACATTGGGTGAATATGATCAAGTATTGTGGCATTGTGTCACCCTTATCCATCTTGATCATCCAAATCTTGTACTTCAGTGCTAGCTTCCTTTAGTCACTGTTATTTTGAAACAAGTCGATCAAGGCTTGCCACACTGCATATCGTGTATCCTTCCCATGGAGGTTTGAGACAATATGATCTCGAACTCCTTCTAGTATGATCCTTCTCGCTTTTGCAACACATTTCCTCCACTCTGCCAGATCTTGAGCATATGTTGTTGGATGGCTAGGAATATCATTGTATGTGAATTCCTTTAGCCTATTTCCTTCCATCACTGCCTCCATCTTGTCCTTCCAAGAAATATAGTTCAAACTACCCTTAAGGGCATATTTGAGTCTCAGTCCACAGAATGACATCTTGCTAGCTCTAAAGAATGATACTACAAATTTGATTTCCCCTGCAAAATAAAAACTCACATTCTCCTCTTCTAGAGTGATTTTTGCTACAATACCATGTAGAAATTCCTTGTAGATTCAAACTGCTTATGTAATTTTCTAAAACAAAAGACTTGAACTACTCTACTCATCAATAGAAACAATTAATCAATCGAGAAATCACGAAGAATATAAGATAAAGAATTCAATCAACACATTACACAATGATTTCCTAGGGAAAGCCACAACCAAAAACCCCTGCTATCTATATATTACACTAGTCAGAAAATATGAGACAATTACAATGCTTTGCTCAAGCCAGAGTAACCTCTGCACTATCTCTATATGTCTAAATGCTTCCTAGACAAGCCTATGCCAATACTTAACTAATTTTTTGCTTGCCCAAGTCCCTATTTTCTTGTGTTGTTTCCTTGGGAATTAGCTCCCTATTAATTAGGAAAATTCCTCAATATGAATTGTGCAACCCTCATTGGCGTTCCTCTGACTGCATGCACCACCTATACAATTCAGATGATTATACAACAGATATTACATTTCTCTTGAACTCCAATCTCAACTGGGTAACTCTTAAATCTGACATGCATGAGTTATTTGTGAGTGAATCATCAATTAATTGGTTGAACACATGAAGCATCACCCTACTATCTAACTTCCTACTAGTTCCTCCATCAATTGGAACTAGTTTCATTTACTTTAACTCAGTTAAACTGAACCAATTAATTACAACTCAAAATAAACTCAACTAGGACTCCTCTAAAGTAGAAGACACTCTACATGAATCTAGTTAGACCCTGCACTTGAATTAACTGAGCCAACTAAGTCAAATTAACTTAGTTAGCTCCTACAAGTTGTCTTATGATGTGGAATTACAATTTTATTCTTAATTTAATTCAAGGACAAAATTAATCAAGATTTTCTTGTTCTATTTTCAAAAACCTAATCACCATGCTTGAGAGAACCAATAAATATCCACTAACAACCTAATCACCATGCTTGAGAGAACCAGTAAATACCCACTGAGGGGCCAACCAGAGGGCGCATAAAAGAAGTGAAAATAACTCACATGGTTATCGAGTAGCTGCATATCTAGGCATAGAGAGATTTTAACAATACTACTAGCTGCACTTGTCATCATATCTAGGGGAGAGTACCTCTTCTGGATGACGTGAGGACCTACAATCTGCACAAGTGAGCTCTCCATATCATTATTCCCAACCATCATTAGTTTACAGGGAAAGTAGTACAACCACTGAGATTCTTAAATACCCATCTTGTTTGAGAATTTAACAACCTGTACTCTGGCTCAACAGAGAGCACCTCACAAGCTAAATGTCCTTTGCTTCTCAATTTCTTTTTTATTTATGATCTTGCGCTTGGATCATCACCCACCATAAAAGATATTTTGTGTATTTGTTAAACTATGCTTAAAATAAAACAATTTTATTTTTAAATATAAACTAGAGTTAAAATTATTTACTATAAAATGTTATAAAAATTATTTTATTTCGAAACTTTAATACATTAAACTTTTTAATAAATAATTTATATATATTTTTATTTTAATATTTATAAAATAATTTTATTATTACATATTTTATTTTAAAAGAATTATTTTTATTTTATTTCTATTTTAGATTATTATATTAGAATTATTATTTATTATTTAATTTTTTTATTTAAAATATTATTACTTATTTTATAAATTTAACTTTATAATAAATATAGGTTCAAAAGTTTTAAATAATTATAAAACATGAAATCTTCCCACACAAAAATCCAATCTAATACGTTGGTATCTTAAATTCAATAAAAAGTATAATTTATTTTTTTTTTGAAATCCTATTTGATAGTTATATATTTCGGGTAGCCCTTCATAAATTTGAAGCATTTTCACAGTAATACTATTTCATGGTAGTCATACATAAATTGAAATATAGTTTTTTTATTATATAAAAGTATTTTTTTGTTTAATGGTGTATATTTTAATTTTCTCTAACATTAATTTATATATATATGAGAGATGTTGATATGAAAATGGTTTGTATTTCAAAGAGATTTAATTTAGACTTAATTTTTTTTAAGAATTTTTTAATTAAATTAGATTTATATGAGTTGTATATAAAGAGAAATATCATGTGTAATTTTCTATTGTTTAAATTGTATTTTTCAATATATAAATAGATATAATGCTTTGAAAGTCTCTTTGCACATTTAGATTGGGTGAATTACACAACTTAAATTTGCAATTCCAACAAACTTTTGCTATATTTTAGACAAAATTGATAGAAAAAATATAACTAAAAAAACTAAAATATAAAACTATGAAAATACTTAAATTTTTAAGGATTCATTTTTTCTAAAAAACTTCTTTTATATAATATATACACAGTTTATATTGAAATATATTGATATTAAATATTGTATGTTATTATATAATTTTTAAATACACATCAATATTACTTTGTACATTTATCTAATAATAAACACACATAATTTCTACTAAAGATTAAGTAATTATATATCTCTAAGGAACTAAATTATTAACTTTTTTAATTACTTCTTAGTTTTAAGTATTGAAATATTAAAATATATTAGTAAAAAATAAATGTTATTTTGAAATATTAAAATATATATAAGTAGTTGTTTTTTTTTTTTTTTTTTTTTTTTTTTTTTTTTTTTTTAAGTTGACATATATTTTTAACATAGATGTTGAAATAATTTATTTATGATTTCAAAAGTGAAAGGGAAATCTTTTTGCCCATGGGGCTTTGGATTGATGGTGAATGGGTGCACTGTTAAGGCACTCCTTGCGATAGGTCACTGGTTCAAATCCCCCATGGGATGTTGAAATATTTTATTTATGATTTCAAAAGTGAAAGTGAAATCTTTGGATTGACGGTGAATGGGTGCACGGGGCTTTGGATTGACAGTGAATGGGTGCATGGGGCTTTGGATTCACGGTGAATGATTCACGTTAAATGGGGGGCTTTGGATTCACGGTGAATGGGTGCACGGGACTTTGGATTCACGGTGAATGGATGCATAGGGCTTTGGATTCACGGTGAATGATTCATGTTAAATGGGGGGTGTAACGTCCTGCGCTCCTACCCGATGTGTGACGCGGTTGGGCGCCGGGCGACCCGGGCGCGCGCACGAGCGAGCTGCGGTTATGCGACAATTTGCGACGATATGCGACGAAACTTTGTGACAAGTGACAAATGATGTGCGATGGCGTTTATACACTCGGTTGAGCATAATGCGATGTGGAGGAGAGCCGACACATGGTTGGGCGTTCTAAGGGGTGTGTGAACGATGGTTGGGTGGTCAGCTGGGCAGCCCACCCACACCTTACGATGGGTATATGTTGTGGAGCGTTGAACGCTTGGATAGCATCAAAAAGCATTCGATCATCACATATTCGCACAAGGGAGAGGCGCAGATCTGTAGTGCACAAGTCTAAAGTGGAAAAGGATCAGTTTTAAGGATGCGCCCATTCTTGGGCAGTCGTGCACGAAGAAGCGTTGAACTTGGTGTTGGGCGAAGGTGCGGGAAAAGGTGCGCTCGGTGGTCAGATGAGGCGTGCATGGTGAACATGTGGCGCCCGATTTGTGCGACGACTTGGCATGGGTGTCTTGGCGACTTGGGTGAGCGCCCGCCCATCGTGCAAGTGTGCACGAAGACTTGTTGGAGTGTTGGGTTGTGAACGGAGGTGTGTCTCAGTTGGAGGCGCCCGTGTGTGGTGACTTGGAGGCGCGCCCGAGTTGGGAAAACGACACGACGATGCGACGAGGTGAACGAAGGATTGGTTAGTCATGCGGTGACCGTGCGGAGGTGCCGACGAGCTGGGCAACTGAGTTTGCCGAAGTTGTGTAAATTTGACTAAGTGTAAATTTGGGGTTTCCCAAGATTTAACTTGTGTATTGTAAAAATGAAAGATTGTATAATATATTGATATCGGGAAGACTCATATTGCAAGGAGTTTCCCCTCCCTTTATACTGTTGTGCATTTCTCTTATATAATGCTGTTGATAATGAATGTGTATGGGTGTTCATTGGTATAAATGCACATTAATAATACTTGGTAACAAAAATAAAGCTAAGTATGGATTGTTAAGGTGTAGTCTACAATCATAAGTATTGGTGAAAAGAAAACGGTTGGTAGTGCCACACCTCGCCTAGCACGGTTGAAAGACTACCGTCGTCTCGGTGCCATGATAGCTGGTATTAGAGCCCGTGAACAGGTTCAGTTGTTGAAGCATTGAAGCTAATACACAACTTGACAGTTGGTATCAGAGCTCGGTTGGAGCTGGTTAGAGCAAGGTTGCTCATGACAAAGTGACAGTGGAAGCAGGTACTTGCAGGGTGAAGGAAGCTAGTTTCACATACAAGTGGAACAAGGGCTGGGTCATGGTTACAGGGAACTTGGTGAAGGTTGGAACCGGAGGTCGTAGAGTTGGGCAGGTGGTACTACGTGCTGATTCACACAATTTGGGCATTTGTCAGGGTGGCAAGTGGGACTACGTGTGAGCAGGTATACATGGTTTGGGTGTCTATGGACCAAACAAAGTATGAACCGGGGAAGACGTGTGACAAGATGGCAGGTTTGGAAGAATGCGAAGGGAAGCTCTTGCTTACCTTATACAGGTTGAAGCGGATGAAAAAGGAGAATCCCTGGATTCGAGAGAAGCTTGCAGTCTTGGAAAAGAATGTTGAAGATGAGCTTCTTCAACTTGGATGGACAATGGAGCAAGATGAAGTTGCAGATTGTACTGACAAGGAAGAGGAAGC